>JAVHNL010000345.1:0-25000 GCA_031216105.1 Dalbergia cultrata | reverse complement strand
CTTATGCCTAATCTGTTAGGTATCATTGCAGGACATCTATACTACTTCTTGACAGTGTTGCATCCACTAGCAAGTGGAAAGGACTTTTTGAAGACTCCAATGTGGGTGTATCCTTATTGTTGTGTGTTAATTTTGGACTGATCTGATGCTTTTTCAGTCTGATACTGTTATGAAGCTGAAGCCATCAAAAGGAGCCTTATTCTTTCGGAAAATGCTAGTATATACTTGAGTTTATGGTGAGTCCTATATATGTGGCACAATATCAAATAGTGATTTTATTATACCTATAATATTTATAACTTCAAATTATTTTTTGAATGGTTAGTATGTTGCCAGATATGAGATTCACCGTGAATTTGAGACTATAGCAAAATTTATCTGATCTTCCTTCACTACCCACAACCCCATTACCTATGTTTAAAAATTCTAAAATACTTAAATTACCTTTCTCTTTTAAGTCTAAACTTCTCCATACAAGCATACCCTTAGTTCTTCCTCATTGTCTTTGTAGCAATTAAGGACAAGGCCTATACCCATTGTGGTTAAGTAATAGATGATTTGTTCTTATTCCTTGTTGAATAAATCTTAACTTCCAAGACCTTGAAATGTAACCAAAAGCTGTAAGTTTGTTTTGCGGGTTTTCTTAACTGCTATTTTCCAGACATAAATTGGTTGCAAGATGGAGAATAGGAGCACCACCAGTGAGCCGTGGCCAGCCTGTTAATAACGCCCCACAAGACAGGAGTTCGGGGGGTGCTTTCAGGGGAAGATCCTATCGACTTGGTGGATAGATGTATTACATCAAAAGGAGTGGTTTTTTCCTGACCAATTACTTCATCTGCCCTTACTGGTTGGTGACTTGACACCTCTGACAATTGCAGCTAAACATTGGGGGTTTGAGTGGGGGCAGTGTATGTGTGAACCGTGACCGTTCATTGAAAGCAAACTTTTTGTGGGCATCCATATAATTAATTGCTCTCTTCGGAGCATTTACTTGTAAGAAAGAAGTTTATGAATTAAGTTTATTTTTATATCTCAAATGTTCAATAGAATCCTTATTACTTTTGTCCTTCATTCCGGATATGCACTCCTCTGTATTCAGTGCGAAAACTAGTCCTCGTAATTTACGTACTATTGAAATTTTAACGCAGTTTCTCTTTGCTTTCTCACATTTTGCATTTGTTACATGAACGGTCCCTGAATTATTAAGATTACAGCTAAATCTAAATTTTTGCCTCGGCCATTACTGTGAGTCAAAAGACATGGGTCGTGGGCTTGCCTCGTTCATAATTCATACCACAAATCTGCACCTGGAACAGCTAAGCCAACTATTGGTGGATGTTAGCAATATATTTCACTTTTTACTTGCCAATCTATCTGGCAATCTTGAATGAATCACTTCTTTTTTTCAAAAATTAAAAAAATCGTTTGGATCGGCTTTTAGATTAGCAGCGAGGGAATAACATGGGGAGCATGCCCCTGGAATGGATCGAATCTAAAATCAGGGTACAATTTAACCCGAGGACTTATGACTTTTCTCTACTTATTGGCTCGGTTTCAATAATATTCTTTCTTCATGACAAAAGTTTTTAGAACCATGACGAACCTCTTCGCTAGTTATTTTTAAAAATTCAGCTGGAATCAACTAGTAAATCTGCGACACGAGTTCATCATCACCTGTTTTTTTTTTCATTTATTTATTTAGGGTAAGTCATCATCTCATGTTAAATAAACCATTTACTGCTGAATGATTTCTAATATTTCCTAAGCCATAATTGGAAATTTACATAGTTTGCTTTCTCATAATCACATTTGTCTCGCTTAAAAACTGAGGGATTTCAATCATTAACAAAAAAAACTGAATAGGTAATATATATGTACATATCGCTATTTTCAGAAAAAAAATAATCATTAACATTCATTATTAATTTTCGCATTAATATGAAGCACCTTACTTTCAATTCAAAGTAAGAATTCATTTCAAAAGAGAAAACTCAAAAGAAATACTGCAATTGTGTTCATTCATATTAATTTTCACTTTATAATAATTTTGAGAGCTCAATTTTAATGCATTGACAATATAAACTTTTTATGTAGACATTCAATCAAATTCTTCTATTTAGATGACAATTTAAGTATTTGGTATGAAAGTCAACAAAATTAAATCCTAATTGTTAAATTAATCTTCCTATCATATTTTGTCACTGAAAAAAGTGTTTGATTCTTACAAATGCCTCAAAAAATCACATAGTATACACACACACACACACACTATCATTCAATCTGTTGAACTTATAAAACCATGTAATAAAATAATCAAATTTGTAAAGATAATTATGTAGCAAGAAAAAAGTAATTCTGTTATTCGGAGTAACCATCCGTAATCTATTTCGGGAGAGAAAGGGAAAAGGAATAGGAAAATAGGGAGAGTAGGGTCCTAAAATGAAGGGGAACCTCAATGGGTGGCAGCAATTGAATGGAGGTAAAGGGACGGTGGAGCGGGTATCATCCCTCACCCATGCCATCCATTTCCATTTCTTATTTAAAACTAAATAATCTCAAGCTCACAAACACAAGCACCACAACACAACACAAGAATAATAAACAAGCAAAGTACGTAACAAAGAAAG
Source organism: Dalbergia cultrata (assembly GCA_031216105.1). Taxonomy (NCBI): domain Eukaryota; kingdom Viridiplantae; phylum Streptophyta; class Magnoliopsida; order Fabales; family Fabaceae; genus Dalbergia; species Dalbergia cultrata. The sequence continues at coordinate 22,370 of JAVHNL010000345.1, read as the reverse complement.
AAAGAAAGAAAAGATGTCGTGGCAGACCTACGTCGATGATCATTTGATGTGCGACACTGATGGCACAGGCCATCACCTCTCTGCCGCTGCCATCGTTGGCCATGATGGCTCTGTCTGGGCTCAGAGCTCCTCCTTCCCTCAGGTTAGCAGCTTATTCATTCAAATTGACTAATTAACCTTCCATCACATATCTAATTATCCACGCACATGCATGGATCTATATCTATCTTCCATCATTCATTATATTATCTTTCTTTGATTAGCATAACATATCTACATTTCTAACCCTGATTGGCTTCCAATTTACGTATATTAAATGATTATTGGACGCTGCTAGCTAGCTAGCTGTATATATTTGTCACAAAATTAATAAATTATTCAACATCTATGTTTTTAATTGTGTTAATAAATCCAGCCATTTAATTCTGAATCATGGTGTAACTGTGACATAATAATAAGAAAACAGTGGACACCGGATGAGCACTCATGTTCATTATGAGATTATAGCTAGATTTAGGTAGTGTGCATATTACCTATACTATATATGTGATAATATAATAACATATATAGATTTGAGGTTCTGATCTAATTAATTCGTACAATTGTCTGTGTGTCTGCAGTTTAAGCCTCAAGAGATCACTGACATCATGAAAGATTTCGACGAACCGGGTCATCTTGCTCCTACAGGATTGCACCTTGGCGGAACCAAATACATGGTCATCCAGGGAGAGTCAGGAGCTGTCATCCGTGGCAAGAAGGTAACAAAACAAATTACATGTCATACCAAGACTACCCCATCACTTTATAGCTTGAATTGTGCGATTTTATAAACAAGAATCCAAATTTTCTGTTGATAGTTGTGTCCTTCCATGTGATGATGCCATCAAACTCTTTCTTTCTTTATTTTTTTTTTTCAAAACCTTTTGTTTCCTCTCCTCTTGGTTTGGGTCTTTAACAGTAATGTATTTGATTAGTTATGCAATTACACAGCACTTTCTGTTGCTACTTACCTATATGTGCAAACAAAAGCATTTTATGAATGATTTCTCTTTCATAAATGTTTTTTGTACTCGAGTTTTTTTGGATATTTGAATGATCGCGAATCAATAATTAAATATTTCAGTTGCATTGTTATTAATTACAACAGGTTCACTGGTAATGTAGCTCACATCTTCACTTAATAATACATATATGAGTGAACCTTCTTTGTGAACAACAACTAAAGTAATTTCTTATTGTTCTTGAGTTCCAGCTATGGTATTTAGCACCTGATCCGGATTAGTAGCATTTCCTGTGTTTTTAACGGAACTAATTAACCTGATCTATATGTCTGTGTTTGTTTGGGGTAGGGATCTGGAGGCATCACCATAAAGAAAACTGGTCAAGCTCTAGTGTTTGGCATCTATGAGGAGCCTGTAACTCCTGGACAATGCAACATGGTGGTTGAGAGGTTGGGAGATTACCTCATTGATCAGGGTCTGTAGACCATAAACTACCAAGATTTCAACATTAATTTGTTTCTTGGGTACTTATACTTTTGCTATTTTCATATTTTTGGTCCGCGTGTACTACATTAATTGCAACCCTGATTAAATTGGGAGCTGTGATAGCTAGACAACAATAACCATGTGAGAATTACACGGTTGCCTTTTGCTTGGATATTTAAATTTCATTACGTACCCTGCAGATGCATGCATATGTATGCTTCCCCGTCATCCCATTTCTCTCTAAATTCTTAATTCTCACACGACGCGATCGATCTTCAATGCATGCTCTTCGGCTTCACTAGTAACAGAGATAATGCATGATGCTACTAGAAAGCTTCCATTTATTAATTCAGTTTATATGTGTCAACCATTTTATTAAGCGAATTAAGTTGGATGGTTGGATCAAAATTCAGTTTCCATCACACATTCTTTTTTCTTTCGTTTCTTTTTTAATAAGAAAGAAAAAAGAAAAGCTAATGTTGATGAAAAAGAAAGTGAAAAAACGATGTGAAAAATGTCATTTTTCTTTTTCTAATGCACCGATTGAGAAACACAAACACAGAAAAAAAAAGAAGGAGAATTTTCCTATTATGATTCAACGACTACTTGACCAAATATAATGATATATATCCATGTGCCATTCTATATGTGATCGTGATGTTTTTGGGATTGTAAACCAAGTGAGCGATTCTTATGATCTAGATCTTGTTGAGTGGCTGGCAAACAAAATGTTCTCTTGTTTCGCGGAGAATTTGTTAGGATTATGGGAAACAATATATATATATATATATATATATATATACACACACACACCAAAAAATCAGATTATTTCTGCCTAAATCAATGAACACGTCCATGTTAGCAGCTGAGACATACATGTTGTTTCACAAGAAATATAAAATGAAACGAAAAGGATCGGAGCAGCACTGTGTCATATAAAATCGATTTTACTTGAAGTTACTGTTGATGAACATGATTGCCTATCATGTGTCACATGCATGAATTCAGTTTGAGTGTGATGCACTTGATGGTTGCCATACATTTTCATTAGAGTGAGGTTATTTACATACTTCTTTTTATAGACATTCATAGAGTACACTACACACAAAAATATGGGTTCTCTCAATCTTACTATTATATTGTTACATTATATTTTTTTCAACTCTAAAAATTAAGGCTATCTATAAATTTTCTAAAACATGCTTTACATAACATTCTTCTTTTCGTTCTGCAAATAGAAATTCAAATACTCAAATCACTTATGATGATAATTGCAATTTAGAGAAATATAGACTTAAATTATATAAGTATAATTAATATATTATCCCTAACAGAATATCAAAACATAAATGCTATACGACACGACAATGTTTTCATTAAAAAAGGGACGATGTGTTTGATTAACCAATAAGGAGGAAGATGTTTGTCGAACATGAGAGAGAAATTTATAAATTAGCGAAAATAGTGGAATGAAAACCAATATATTTCTTTTCCTATCACAGGTACGAAAACATTAAATCTCACATTGCAAAGTGTTTTAATTTCCTTACAACTTTTTTTTTTGCTTCTTCAACAATATATACAAATCTATTCTTACTTGACACTATTTCAATATTTACGTAACTAGCATTTACACTTATTAAACATTTAAACGTGCTAGTGTTACATGTCAATTTAAGTGTCAGTGCACTATATATAAACAAATGTTAGTAGCACGCATAACTTGTAACTCAAGGTTACACACTCCAAATGATAATAAGTGTGGCAGACACGTTGAATATGTGTGGCAGATCTGGTCTTTTTTTGTTTTTAACGTGATTTGATGTTTGGATCATCACCTACATATGCTTCAATCAATTAAGGTTTGCTTTGAACCTAATCACTCTTTAGGTAAACCTTAAATGTCTTAGTGGATCTTCAAATTTATTGCTATGAACCTATCCACACATCATATGCTTGTTCACCAACAATTGATATGTTGTTCAGATTAAAAAAAAAAAAAAGAAGTTGATTTGTTGTTTTACCCCATTATTTTAATTTTTAATTTGAACTTTTTCTAGTTAATCTCAAGTTTACATACCTTTTAATTTAAGCTGCTAATAATCAAACTCGATTGAAGAGGTCTGTGTTATATATATATATATATATATATTGAATTATTCAATAAATAATTCAGTTCTACGTATGCTTAATGATTCATTATGATAAAGACTTGAAGATTATCATCATTAAAGAAGTATTAAAATTAGTTTCGTAACTTCGTTTGGAAGATTTTTACCTCTAATATGAGTGTTTGAAATTTATTAAAAATATTTAAATTGAAATTAAATTAATGTTCGAGGAGAACTATTATTATACTCAAATGGTATAAATACGCTTTGTGACTTATTAAAAAAAGGTCAAGACTTAAAGACGGAAAGTTGTTATTAATGATAATCAAATTCTTTACGAAGTGAGAGTAATAATATTTATAAAAGAAAATAGACACTGAGAATAAATGTGTAATTAGTCGGGCCTTTTATCATTTAAGGTCCAATATATCCCTGAATCATGTAATGTATGGCATAGCTGACAAACTGGCTCAAATGGCGAAAAGTATGGGTCAAAAACTTTGAGTTGGGAAAATACTTTACTGTATATCAGAACTGTATCTTTGGATCTTGGTTGAATAAAATAGAACCTTCTATTTTTTCTTTTTTTGGTATTTAAATAGAATCTTTTGTATATATCAAAAAATATAAAAAATGATAAACGAATCAAATAAAATTATAATTCTATTTATCACCCTCAGATGTCTGTATTATTTTTGCGATCTCTATTATATTTTCAGAAAATCTTTTAAAATTTAATAAGATTCGCAAATTAGAAATCATGAAATTCACCAGATTTATTATCTAATTTTATTACATAGAAAAATATAAATTTGGTGAACAGAAAGCATAACTATTTTTTCCAATTTATGAATTTAATATTAATATATTAATAAGATAAAAATTCTTATATTATTATCTAATTATATTTTATTACATTAATAAATATAATTGATTTTATATGTATTATTTAAAAGGTTCTCTAAATATAAGAATTTAATTGAATGATAATTTTTATTTGAAATTGACCATATTAAAGTGTGGTTGCATTTAAAAAATAAAATACATAACTAAAATTGGTGGTATATAAGTATAAAAGTTTTTTAAATTTTTTTATTAATGATTAATATTGTGTCAATTTATTTCTAAAACTGTATACAAAACTTTAAAGAAATAAATTTTTAAAATTCAAATATTATCACAAAGTTATGTTAAATTTTGACGTATTGGTTATAGAAAAAAAAATTGGGGTAAGTGAGGGTAGATTATATTTTTATTTAAGTAGTGTTATACAATCTGATCTTTTTATTTAAATAGTAAGTGAGGGTAAACTATATTTACGTATAAAGTAAAATATGGTAGATGATACTTGGTAGTGTTAAAAAAAATAATATATTAATGGATAAAGCTAATTTAAAATAATTATAACTCTTTCGACTTGAATAGGAATTTCAAAATCTCATATGTACGGAATGTTTGTATAAGTTCGATTTTGATACATTGATTTTTATACGATTATTTAATTAAATTTTTTTTTACATAACTTTTAAAGTAATATGTAAAAAAAAATTTACAGCATATTAAAATTAGATGATTACTCAGGTGTCTACTATAGTGAATGCATATGGTGTCTGTTCTAGCGAAAAGATAACATGTGGTTCATAACAACCCATCTTATAATAATATATTTTTTAAAATTATAAAATTACCCTACTCTTCATCCTCCTCTAGTATCCTCCCTTTCTAAACTTTAAAGATCCCACCAGTTGCAAACCCTTTTGCCACTTAATCCACCACCACCCGCCACCATGCCTATGCCAGCAATCAACATTCATTCACTATTACATGTGTACAGTAGCATAAAGTAGATACCACTTTTTAGTATATGCAATTATGTTCAGATTTTAATATAAATTTAGAAAAGAAAAGGAAATTAACATAAGAGGCTCTTTCATGATTAAACACAACAAATCTAGTAAACTTAGTAGCATTATTGTTCTCCCTCTTCTTTGCTGAGGAACTTTGTTTAGTGAGATAGTGAGCGTCGCCCCTATGGTAAAAGTGTGGTGGTCAAAGCATGAGATTGTGAAGTTCGCGAAGAAGCTCCTTCGCAGCATCATCAAGGTGGCTGGATCGCCAAAACCACCTTCCTTATTCTTGTCACCCCTCTCATCGTCGCCATGGATGGCGAGCAACTTATCAACATGCTCAAGTCCTAGCAATCCAATACCCTCGAAACCCTACCTCCCACCCCTTGCTCAAATCGTAGATTTCCCTTAGTTCTTGAAACTTCTATCACTGGGGGTTTTGTTTTGTTTTGTTTTGTAGTTCTTGATTTTCATTTTCCATTTTTTTTTTAAATGTTAGATACTCAAACTAGGTTCATGTTTATAAGCTTAATTTTGATTAGTTTTGAATCAAGGTTGCATGATTTTTTTGGTGTAGGTTTGATGATAGCTTGTATCTCCCTATTTAGTGATTTAAGTCTGTTGAATGAAAGTAAGGGGTAATGGATGATAGTTTGTGAGGGTTGTTATTTGTGTTAGTGAGGGATATATTTTAAATGAGATAAAACTCCCCAAATTGACACTTTTAAATTGTGGGTCAAAAACATTGGTTCTTTAGATAAAAGATACTTAAATAAGTTTTGCCAATTTAAAATATAGAACCAATTTGAGGTTTGTCTAAAAATAATAATTTGGGATTTCATGTACTTTTACAAAATTCAAAGCTATTAATATCTTTTAATTATTCAACATTGAGCATAAGTGATATCCTGCTAATCTAAAATTTTAAATCATTAAGATCAATTAAATTATATGTGTTAAGTATAAAGGGTACTGATGTAAATAGGGAAAGAAAATCCTAATAATAATAATAACAATAGATAGACAATAATAGGTCGGTATTTGTCTATTTGAAAAGGAAAGGAAAGGAAACGAAAAAGGGGGAAAAAAAAAGACTAGAAGCGACAGTGAACCTTCAAGAAAAGAAAATGTCAACTTTTTGTTGCTTTTTCTTTTGAAACGGTTTTCCATCCAATATTCTTTTAATAATTACTACTACGATATTAAAATAATAATAATTTTTTTTTTTCCCTCTTTTCTCTTTTATCCCATCTGCCAGCCAGAAACAGCGAAAATAGGGTAATGAAAAGGGCATTCCGGTAATTGAACCTTCGGGGACACCCATCATCAGACGGATTTATAGCTCCGTGGTATCAACGCTACTGCACAGCAAAACACCGCAGCAAAGCAAAGAGCCAATTTTCTGAGCATCCAAGCACTCTCTTTCTCTGATTTTCCCGAGAAAATCCCTCTCCGAACACACTCGACATGTCGTGGCAGGCCTACGTCGATGATCACCTTCTCTGCGACATCGAAGGCAATCGCCTCACTTCTGCTGCTATCATCGGCCATGACGGCAGCGTTTGGGCCCAGAGCTCCAACTTCCCTCAGGTTTCATTCCCCTCTTTTTTCTTTTATGTTTTCTCAACCGAATCCTTGTCTTTTACTTGATTTATCGGATCGGTTCATTTGCACCTAGTAAAAACGTTTTATTTATTATTTATTATTTATTTATTGATGTTATTGCTTCTTTGGCTACTTCACTCTCTTTTTTTTATTCCCTTCAATTTTTTATTTTTTTATTCGATTTGGCTGATCCATTGATTGATTGTGTAAGGAATTGGGGGTGATTGTTTATGTTCCTAGGGAATGTCCTAGATTTGTTGATTTCTGCACATTGCGCTTGTAGATTAGGCTTACAGTGACTAATGTTGTTGTGGCGATTGGAGAAACATCACTAGGCATAAAAGTTTCAAACTTGGGGCATGTTTATGAAGATACGAAATCTAATCTGAAAATAATGGTCGTTTGGACTTGGGAGTTGGGATGCGTCATTGAATTTGACTGATGGGGTGGATGTCCTTAACATATTAACGAAAGAAGCAGAAGCTCAGCCAGCTTATTGACTAAAGGCTTGAGAAATTGACGCATGTTCTTTAGTGTTAGCACGAACATGATTTTTGTTTTTTTCCTACCATTTTGATGTGTGGTTTATTCATTCATGAACTTCCGTGTGCCAACAGATCTGTTTTCAATTTTGGTTGATCCATTCTGTTTTCAATGTTTTATACAGTTTAAGCTTGAGGAAATAACTGCTATTATGAATGACTTTGCTGAGCCTGGATCACTTGCTCCAACTGGACTCCATCTCGGCGGCACAAAGTATATGGTGATCCAAGGTGAGCCGGGAGCTGTCATTCGAGGGAAGAAGGTAAGCATTGCTTCTAAACGTAGCTTCAACTTTTTTATTTTATAAATTCGTGGATAATTTAATGATGTAGTATATTTATTTTCAATTCAGTTTTGGTGCAAGTATAAACTTCTAGTTTTTCGGCTGTTGAGTTTTGTATTATGTAATGAACTAAGTTAGTTGCAAGTTGCAACCATTTTAGCTATGCAACCTCATCTTGTTTATGATGTTATAAGCAAAATATGTATCTTTTCAAATCATTCACTCATTTTTCGAATCCATCTGTTGGAAAATTCCTGCATTATCCATGTTTCTTTGGATTGCAACTAACGCTGTGTATGAGGATTGTCCAACATAAATGGTTATCTTAAGCTTTAATACTGTCTTTCCAAATTGTGGGGAAACATGGACACATATCGGTTGTTTCTTGCTTAATATCTGTTTTCTTTGTGCACTGTTTTTTTTCGGCCATTGTGGTTGTAATATCAGCCTTTCTCCCATTATCCAGGGTCCTGGTGGTGTTACTGTTAAGAAGACCAGTCAGGCCTTGATCATTGGCATCTATGATGAACCAATGACCCCGGGTCAGTGCAACATGGTTGTTGAGAGGCTTGGTGACTACCTCATTGATCAGGGTCTCTAATCCTCTCTACATATCTTGATATGGTGCATATTTCATTGGCTTCTTTACAAGGTTTTGAGTCGACCCTGAATGGGAATGCTTGATTGTAGTGTAAGAATATTATGGATTTCGAAAGTCATGGGATCTGCGTGTGGCAATGAATTTGTTTGGTGCTTGAGAAATGATGACTATAATCTCTGTCGTTGTACTTTTTTAGTGGGGTACCTTTATACATTACAGTGGTTTTAAATTTTAATGCTATGCTATAATGGTTGGCATATTTATGAAGACTTCGGAATTTCTTATCTTCTGGCAGAAGGCCTTTATATATCCTTCAGACTCTCAACTCTTCTTTTCTCTTCCTAATGCAAATCATTTTCTTCTGATTTCTGGTATCCCAAGGTATCAAGTAACCTCACTTTTCTACCTGGCAGAATCTGTGTTGTCTGCGGGGTGATCATCAATGTCTACCTGAATCCATATGAATCCCGGTTATCATTAGTTTAGTGTTTGTTTACTGTCTCTGAGACAGAAATACAGAGATACTGAAGACACAAACTTGTTTAATAGTGGAGATAGGAACATGTCCCTAGGACAGACAACTTTGTTCTGTACCTTCAAAATGCAGGGCAATGGAAACAGGATACAGAGATAAAAATTTAATATTTTTTTCTTTTAATAACATCTTATACATATTTATTATTTATATCTGTGTTTTCACTGAGTCTGTATTTCTGTCTCGGAGATAGTAAACAAACATTACCTAATATTCTATTGTATAGCTGGTTTTATGAGAACCTACCCAAGTGAACTTACTCCAAACCTTGTAAGAGTTTGGCAGTTATTTTAACGGTTGGTTTGGTATTCTTCTGAATTTTTTTAGAGCTGATGAGTTTTGTTTTATTAACTCTTTTAAAAACTTATAGTAATTTTATTTGGTAAAATAATATAAAAGTTTTTAATAAGGAGAAGTCACGGTAATAGTATTTGGTAGATATATTATAAATTCATGGGACTGTTGGATGAAATAAAGTTGTATAACTCATTAGTTTTTGTAAATGTTAATAATTATGTTATATTATTTTGGATATAAAATTTTGGAAAAAGGTTTTGGTTTAGCTTTTTCTTTGAAAGATACATATGACATTACTTTAGTGTCCGAAAGGTGCATGTAACATTAAATAAGTCTATGAATTTTTCACAAGAAAAGATAAAATAAATGTCATGTATTTTTGAGGTATCAAAGTGATATCATATGTGTCTTAATGACTAAATTGATATAATGTATATATTTTTCAAAGAATAAGATGATGTTAAAAAAATTTCAGGGCTAAATTAACATCATCTGTATCTTTAAAAGGCTAAATTAATAGTTTAGTTAAAAATATATAACTTTGTTTTTTTGGTTGGAAAAAATTTATATTGGTTTATTTCAAATATATAACTTGGAAAATCAAAATGTATGGGTCTACTTTTATTTTTTATTTTTGGTTGAAGTATGGATCTGTTTCAAACCAAATTAAAAAAGCACGAAGTTGAACTAGACGAGTAGCCAGCCCAAATTCGACCCGCGAATCACTTACTATGTCGGCGAGTTTCTCTATTTTTGGCCATTAACGAAAAGTAGAAAATCCGTTGAAAGGAATGACTAGAGATATCGAATGGGGAACGGAAAAAGGATAAAAAAGAGAAGAAAAGAAACGTTTGAGTGTTTGACTGAACCACTGGCAGGTCCGATTTGAAGGTGCTCACAATCTTTAACTGGAATAACTAATGCCGAAAAATGCACGGATAAACTACACTTAGGTTAACTCGTATGCAACGCCACCAAAATATTTTGAAAATTTCTGTTAAATGCCTCTTCGATTATAATTTGTTATCTTATGATAATTGATTTATTGACAATAACATGTTTGAATTGATATGTTAATTTATGCAATGAGTGCTTTATATGATTACTACCTTGTGTTCATCATAATTTCAACTAAATTTTCAATCAACTCACGGGTCTTTTCCTATTCACAACTCACGGGCATGTATGGAACAGGTTAAAAGGGTTTTGCTAATCCAATTATCTGCTTTCATGAGTATGCCGCATCAAAATTGCTCCAAACCCAAAACCATTGCAAGAATTGAAATTTCAGTCAAGAAAAAAAAAAAAAAAAAAACTTTGCTTCTTCAGTCAACTAGGCCTAATTCAGCTTCCAGTAATTCGTTTATTCATTAAATGCAGAGCTAATTCCACTAATTCCGCTTCCCAGTGCCATTACTGCAAAACAACCTTACTAATGTTGCAGACTGTTGGATGACTATCAGTTTCAACCTTTACAGGTAAAACTTTGTTGTTGTGTTTGGACTAATATACCTCTTTGAAGAACTATCTAGAATATAATCTATTATAGGTTTCATCACGTCCACTAGGTTATTGCCTTATAATACGACGAGACAATAAGGCTGCAGCAACCTATATGCAATTGCATACAAAGAGGAGTCCGCCTCACCTTGCTTACCGTTTTGGCCTACCACTTGGCTCACACAACTAGTAGCAAGACTGCTCTAAAGCAATTACAAACTCATCTTATATAACAGCTTAGAAAGATTTTACACTTTCCTGATGCTTAATAAGAAAGCTTTACAAATCACTACCTCCCCTGCACGGCAAACGCAGCATACATCTAAATATTGCAAAATCATGCTGCACTTTCTTTCACCAATCAAGCTGCTTTGTCAGGATCGTTGAAAATGCAGTAGAATGAAGAGAGAAGTTACAAGAATAAAACCAGAAATTGCTGAAGTTTTTTCTTTCTGTGCGGACGATGAAGTTGAAGACATTGCTGTTGTGTTACTTGCCACAGTTTTGTTACTACTGCATAAACACATTGGAGGAAAACCCAAACGTCATATTTAGAGTCTTAACGAAATAAGTAATAATCAAATAAACAATTTAAAGTAACATGATGGAAGGAACAAACAGATTATCTTGGCATGTACTGAACTTACCCAGCTCTCATGTAGATGCAGTTGTCATAGCCTGCAGAATTGAAAAAGCTTGTTCAGTACTTATGGGACACAAACAGCAGTCTACAACAATAATTTGGTGAGAGCAAACAAGAAGAGAAAACAACTTTAGGAAACATTGATAATTCGATGAACAACTATGACAATAATACCAAACAACTTCCATTCGACAACTTGCACATAAGCACATTACTTTCTTCCATTAAAATGATTTCTATTTTGATTAGCTTTCTTCAAAGTATATTTAGCATGCTCAGAGACATTTAACATGAATATTTTAGTAACTAGAACAGCATCCAGCATTACAGACCACAATGCCAAACAGTTGCAGCTGCTGACATAATTTTCAATTTGACAAACCCTTCACTTCACAGTCCACAATCAATAATTATTATTTGTGCAGTACTTTACAATGAAATGGCATATAACAAAGGAAAAATAAGAGTAAAATTGGCTATGAGTTTTAACAAACATACTTGGATCCTTGTCAACTTTTACACCCGTCCCTCCAAAACTACAAGCAACATCAGATGCCCCGTTTTGCTGGTAATAGCTATTAAAAGCGTAAGAAGCATGGGAGGCTAGGTTATCTGGCTCAAAACAAGGCTGGCTAGGCTGGATAGCCGTACAATCCACATTGCCAGGACCACAAGCCCAGTCTATGGCATTCTGCAAGTCAATTTGTGAGGCCTTACTCGAAGCAATGCACCATGTTGTTCCATTTGATCTGGTTATATTAGCCTCAGTAGTCATATCAACGGCACCTCTTCCAGTGAAATCTAGGTTATATACACTTGTCTGGTCTGGATAAAATAATCCCCAGTTCCTCTCAGATTCTAAACCAGGCTTCCTATTTTCATTGAACAATGAGAAAATGTAAATATCTAGCTCCTCCCCAGGCTTTGCAGGGGTACCAGTGTTGTTGATAACATGCCTTATCAGATTACCGTTATATGTCTGTGCATTATCAGGAGTTGCAGCCGTCTCCTTAGGCGACCCTTTGGAAGGCCAACCTGTTTCAGTGACCATGACCTTAATTGTTCTGAAATTTAAGGCCATCAGTGCAAAGTAAATAGCATCAATCTGGGCATCAAACATACTTGTGTACAGCAAACCAGTGTTTGGATCAATAACTTCAGAGGATGCCTCAAACAGGGCATAGTCCAAAGGCACTTTATTTGGGGAATCTCGGTAAGCATAATAAGGATATATATCAATCATAAAGGGCGACTGGTTTTCAGCGAGAAATTCTAGCATTGGCTTAAGGAAATGTGCATGGCTGCTGTTGAAAGCCCCAGCCGAAGGAGGGAATGATCGGGACAGAACCCCAAGGGAATGGGTACTGGAAACTTTTATCTTTTTGTGCAGCCCAACTTTCTTGAGTGCGGTAAGGACATTGTTCATGGCAGGCACCACAAATGTAGAGGCATTATTGGGACTTTCTGTTACTTCGGCACCGACGGTAATGTATGTGATCTTTGTGGCTGGATAGTAAGGAAGGATGGTGTTTCTCAGCCAAGTTTCTGCATTGGATTGGAACTGGGAGAATGACAGCAAATCAGAATTTGGAACCCCTACCATAAGTTCAACACCAGTCTTTGCGAAGGCCTTCAGAACCTGTATATTAGCATCATAAATCCTGACATATTTGATTTTATGAAGCTGAACCAACTGTGCCACCTTATCCGGGGTAGGGAGGTCATCGGCATTTCTTCCATAGCAGACCCCAATAAAACTCCCAGAGCAACAATCTGACACAGAATTTGATAAGATTAAAATAAATAACTAATAGAGAGAACTGATTCTGTTAGTCCGAGTGTGTGAATAAGAGAGTGAGAGACAGAAAATGCTAGTTCTACTAGTCAGTCAAAACAATCAGTATTTTTCTGATTATTATTATTATTTAATCCATGTGCGTCGCAGTATCTGATTATCAGACAAATCAAACAATCAGCTAATAATAAGTAATGGGGGATCTTTACATATTCAAGAGCCGTATCACAATAGGAAGGAACCCCAAGCCACGTTCAAGGCTTGTTTGAAAGTCTAACTACTAAGATCCTAGTTTGATTTATTATAAAGTCTTTTTCTGTATTTGAACGCATTAATCATCCAGCATAACCCTCATTGGATTGTTTAGATAGGTGGACCTCCCTCAGGCCTCAAGTAGAAAGGTTCACTAACTGCATGCGCAAACCCAGTCGCAGCAACACGGAAACTAACTCCACACAAGAGTTAGGACCGACCGTGGAAGTCTCGGTTCCTTTTTGTTTTTTTAATTTAAAAAAAATTAAGCTTCAATTTTTTCCCAAAAAAAAAAAAAGGAAAGTGAAGGAAAAATGTGGCAGTAACAGTGTAATTAAAGCAAACGAGGAGCACCGACAATAAGAAGAGCAGGAAAATTTAAGCTACTGTGAGAATTAAAAAATGAAAAGAAGTGAGAAGTTAAAGGGAATGGTGATCTAAGTGAGGTAGCACGGAGAAATCGGTTTCAGTACATAATAATAAAAGTAAGCGATGAGGTGAAAATGAAGAAGAAGAAGAAGAAGATCAAGGACGAACCGAGAAGTATAAGGAAAAATGAGGCCGCAAAGATGAGAGTGAAGCGAGTCGCCATTTGCTGTCTCCCAACCACAATTCACTCACTTCCTTCTACTTGTTGTTGTTGTGGAACTTTGGTATGCGTAGAGCCTTTTTTAGTTTAACACGACATGCCTAACGTTCCGATGCTCAGAAAGTAACGGCTCGTGTCTCTCTCTCTCTCTCTCAATCGCAGCAGCAGAGGAGCAAACCTACAGGCTCTCGATTTTTTCAAGAGCTTGAGGCAGAAACAGTGCGAATGTGTGTGGGACAGTAAGTGTACCTGTTTATCACTTACTTTACTAGGAAAATGTCTCTTTCAAATTGCCTTTCTTTTTCACAGCACCTCACAGAAATAAAACATATGAAGATTCTCGTCAGATTAGTTACTCATTTATCCATTTTTTAATAATATTTGTGGTGAAAAATCATAATAATTTAGTGCTTTAAAAAGGATATATAATTAGTTATAAATTATAATTAGATGTATTATTTTTTTAATATATTAAATTAAAATGATTTCTTATCATAATGATTATTAAAAAAAAATGGAGAAAGCATCTTTAAATAAGTGTCCGAATTTAATAGGAGTACTTACTTTACTTGGAAAATGTCTGTTTTAAATTGCATTTCTTTTTTCACATCACCTCACATAAATAAAACATTTAAAAATTTTCGAGTCTTTTTTTTACATATGATTTTTAAGTGGTGTATTTACATCAATATGGTATTTTAAAAAAAATACATAATATGATGTTTTCAGTATAGAATCCGTCAAAGACAGATTCAACACTTTATTTTAATATTATTAAGGTGGATTCAATAAAAAAAATATTTATGTATTAAATTCGCATCGAATTCAGTATAAAAAATATTATTTTATTGAATCTGCCAATGGCAAATTCAATAAAATAATATTAAAATAAAATCTCACAGCCAAAATAAGTATCATAATCTATTAAAATAATATTTTTTTATTGAATCATCCAATGGCGGATTCTAAAACACCATATATAAATAAATTTATCCATTTTATCATATTAATGTAAATCACCTATACAAACACCATATATAAATTATTTTTCCAAAATTCTCATCAAATTATTTAGTTTTTTAATCATCGTATTTATATAACTGAATTGAATAATAATAATAATAATAATGTGAATAAATGTGTGTATAAATTTAGTCCATTTTAATTATAGGATTTTTTATTTTAAATGGTTTTATTACTATTATTATTATTATTATGGATTTATCTTAAGGGTGTCTTAAAGACACTTATTAATATTTAAAAAAATATTAAAAAGATAATGCTTTTTAAGTTTCAAAGACTTTAAATGTTTCTAAACCTTTAAAACTTTTTAGACTAAAATTTTAATTAAGTCCTCTAGGTTTATAATAGGGGATAAATTAATCTTTAAGATTTAGAAAATCTTATATTAGTCTATTAAATTTTATAGAAGATGACATGTTAGTCTCTCTGTAAAATTGTCATGTAAACTATGTATTGTTAACTTATTTATGCACACTGTTAACTTATATACATGTATTGTTAACTTTTATGGTAGATCCTAACTCGTCTCACTTCTCCAAACAAAATCATTTAGACCTTTTTATTTTCATATGCTATTTTATTATAGCTCTCTGTTGAGAAAATAGATTTTAACTTTTTGTTCTACGCAGAACAGAGAAATGAGGTAAGTTATAACTTATTAAGTTATTATAAAAATTAACAGTACACGTAAACAAATTAACAAAATATATAAACATTTCTGTTAATAGTTCAGATAACAATTTGATAAAAAGACTAATTTATTTCTTTTTATAAAATTTGAATAATTAATATAAATTTTTTTAAAATTTAAGAAACTAATTTATTTTTCATTATAAATTCGAAGAACTGATTTTAGATTTTAATCCATTTTCTATTTTTTATTCTTAACCATCATCATTGTTATTATTATTATTATTATTGTGTTTGGAGGCCCGGCGACAGACATATGGTCGTTGTTTAGTGATTGCGGAAGGGAGGGGAAGAGGAGAGGGAACAGCAACGCAACATAAAAAGGCTGCCCATCGAGGGAAGGACGTCACTGTCAGCGTAAGTAGTAAAAGCGTAGGACCTAATCTACATTTCCCAATTTCAGTTTATACTTCTTTCTCGATTCCGCAATTTCGCATGTCTACTCTGTTTTCGTGCCTGAATTTAATTTTAATATATTAATAATATAAAAACCTTTTATTCTAATTAAATTCTTTTCTCTTCATACTACTATCATTTTTACATTTTCTAAATCCAAATATAAATTGTAAAAATAAAAAGTGAATTAAAAAAATCAATAATAAACTAATATACAACCACTATTTAAGAATTCCAATATTTATCATATATTCAATTATAAGAACTATTATTATGAAACACTCGCAATCTTTGATCAATCACAATATATTTTAACGGTTGCAAATAAATAATGTGTAACGTTGGAGAAGGAAATGCTGTACACATAAATAACCAAATAAAGAGTTTGCACACGCGATATTTATTGTTATCTTTTTCAGTAAACGGGTAATTTTGAATTTCTCCAATGACACTGTGGAAGTTGAACAATGGTCCTTCTTTTTCGTTGTCCCTTGTTTATGTTTGTTAACGTGGAAGAATAATTTGTTTGGATTGAAGTTTGGCATGGTATCCTATATTTATGAGAAAAATATAATTAATGGGTTAAGTGAAAGTACCATGTTATTAGACCTTTCATGCTATATAATAGAGTTAATACTCATTTTAATTTATGATATTTCATGTGTAAGTCATTTTAGTCCCTGATATTTTATGTGTGAATCATTTTAGTCCCTCACTTTTAAAATGAATTAATTTGGTCCCTCACATTTATAAATATGAGGGACCAAATTGATTCACAATTATAAATATGAGGGACTAAATTGATTCACTTTTAAAATGTGAGGGACTAAATTGATTCACAGTTATAAATATGAGGGATCAAATTAATTCATTTTAAAAGTAAGAGACTAAAATGACTCACACGTGAAATATCAGAGACTAAAGTGAACATTAACTCCTATATAATATTTACTTAGTCCTTTGAACTTTCACCTTTCACACTTAATTCTAACAATCTCCTCTCAAATATAAGATTGCTCCCCCATCCACCAAATAATGACCATTTGATTTACCTCTCACATGTAATTTTAATAGTCTCCTTCTCAAGTGTGAGACCCATCACACTGCTCTCCCACCACACCACCAAGCTGAACATCAGATCTTGATCAAAACTTTAAAGCAATAAGTTATGGTTCTTTTCATATAATATACTACTCATTTAGTTCATTCTCTACCAATATAGAACTACACATCTCACACTTAATGTCAACATGATTTACACCACGAAGGACCATGTTTTCCAGTCCATTGTGATCTGTTCAATGTAGACTAACGTTGTTCGTTCTGTAGTTGTTGCAGTGTTGCTTCTTTGCTTTTGCATATTATGTACAGAAGTGCAGCACCAGTGTAAAACTCAATTATGATTCAGACTTTCTTTTTTTTTTTTGTCTGGGGCATATGATTACATTTCAGACTTTTCAAACAAAGGACAAAAGCCTTATTTATTTATGTTTATGGACCATGACGGAAATCAATCTGGGCCCATCCAATCAATCTGGGCCCATCCAATCAGAGGAATTCCTTTTGGTTCGTCACCATATGCCTAATTCCCTACACGGGAGAGAATCATGAGCTGTGAGATATCTTGAAGCAAGTGTTTCTATTCTAAAAATGATAGTTAAATTTTTTAAATATATAATACATGTGTATAAGTTTTTTCAGGTCAAAACGAGATGGTAATAAGTTCAAAGAAAACGTTTTATTTTTTCCAATTAACATATCTTCTTTTGTTGATTAATAATTGACTATTTAAATTTAAAAACAGTTATCATAACAAAATTAGAATTATTTAATCGTGAGGGTAATGTAACATAATGCTTAAAGCTATGCTTAAAAAGCATGAAAAGCAACAAAATGATAAGAAATGGAATGATTAAAATTAATTAAAGTGACTTTGAAAGTAGTTTGAAATAAGAAGGTGAAATGACAATAAATTGTTAAGGTTGGGGCAATTAGTTTTTATATGGATAGGGATACACTTCCTTCAATAATAGGAGAAATTTTTATATGTTTTTAGAATAAGATAAAATATTTATTCTACTCCTTTTATTAATTGAAATGTAAGCTATTACATTAAAAATATAGAAAAAGTGAGAAATAACAATGACCCACAAAACTTATATGCTAATTAATAAATAGATTAAAATAAATATTTTCTCTTACTTTCATTGCACCTAAGTATTTCTCAATGGTAAGTTATGTAGGCATATTCCATTAAATAACTTTTCATACACAATTAATTTCATCAATCCATCTATTGAATCATGTACTTGATATTTTCTTAATAATCACACCTGTCAAATTTTAAATTTGACATTCATTCATAGATATGTAATCTAATTGTTGATATTTACTTAGACTTTCATAAACATATTGTACGCCAAAATAAAATGGATTGATGAAGTACTTATTCATTTTATGAAATTTTATACATTTGATCCAATTATTGCAACTTTCAATTCAAGGGTTGGATTGTAGAAATTCAACATCTAAAAAAATTAGAATAAATAACTTTTGTGGTATAATATTTTCAATTTGACATCAATTTGGTCCTAAAATTTTTTTTACATTAATTTAATTATGACATTTTTAATATTTACATCAATGTATGAGTTTTTGGGATTATTTAGGAAAGCATTTTAAAAGGAACTGATCAAATTACGTGGCTGGTTCTGTTAAAACATGGGAAAATTGTATTTAACCCCTAAACTATAGATCTCATATATTTTACACAAAATTAAAAATTTTGCAAATCGACTCACACCCACTTCTAAATGTGTAAAACAACCATTCCATTGACTTTTTCATAAGTTGTTAACAAAAATGATACACATTCAAAAAAATGTAGGATATCAAGTTGAATATTATTTTAGTTTAGGTCTTTAGGGTGTTGAATTGTACTAAACCTAAAGTTTGAGAGGTATGATGCACTTTTTTTTAATCATAAGTGAAAATTTAACAAAAGGGCTAAAATGTAATTTAGAAAATATTAGAAATTGATTTGCAATTTAAAATTTTGATGATAAAGTGCACAAAGTTATTATTATCCACGAGGGCAAAGTACAATTTTCCCATAAAATAGTATTCTCACAACAATATACCGAATCCATATCTCAAATTGGCGGTTTCGAAAAGTAAAGCATTTAGGCACATTTGCATCGAAAAATGTGGTCAAACATTGCCACTCTCAATTTCTCAAATACAATTTAATTGTTTCGTTTCGATGGATTTGCCCGTATGATTATTTGTTTCACCCATTATTGCATGCATTTGTCGTCTCTTGTTTAGGGATAATTTGACGTAGTTTTCGTAACATGGTGTTAAGAAGAAGAAAGGAAATTACAGCAATATTTCTTTTTTTCCAAGTTGCTTTCAACACAAGTTGTTTGGCTTGAATAGTTTAGTAAACTGGCAAAGTCTACATACTACATCTTCGCTCTTCAGCTCCACTTCTCTTGAGAAAGGATACGATTTTTCTAAATTATTACTTTATTTGAAAATGGCTTTGGAAATGCGATTTAGATTATTTTAGTCTTCCAAGTCTGCTATCACCTTTAGTTTGTATTGAAAGACCCTTCCTTATATCTCATATTTATTAATATATTTAATAAATACAACTTGTTATTCCCACACTTTAAAGCATACAAGGATTCAATCTTCTCTCACATAGTTCTAGCATGAGTCTCAATAGCAATGTGATTATAAACATTCTCTTCTACCCATTGCTAAATAAAACCACAAATTTATTAATGCTCAAACTCCAATTCTTCGTTTTTGAATCTGGTTTTTGTGTAGCAAACACAAGTATATGCAGATTTTTAACA
Organism: Dalbergia cultrata; assembly: GCA_031216105.1. NCBI lineage: Eukaryota > Viridiplantae > Streptophyta > Magnoliopsida > Fabales > Fabaceae > Dalbergia > Dalbergia cultrata. Next base: position 2,310 of record JAVHNL010000345.1, on the reverse strand, counting down.
AATAATAAATCTTTCATCTTGTCTTTCCATACATGATAATTAGTACCATTCAAGCATATGATTGTATTTGTATTTGCCTCCATCATTCAAGCAAGCTATAATCAATAATGTCCATGAACCTTGCTCTAGTACCAAATGGTGGGAAATAAACACATAATTCCCTATTTGAAAGAACAAGAAGAGCAACAATACTAGGAAAATAATGGCAGCGATCTACACACAATAAATCAAAACAATAGGAATAATGCACCAAAATTTTTAACGTGAAAAAATTCCCTCAATGTCAGAGATAAAAACCACAGATCGTCCAGACCAAATAAATAGCTCCACTATGATCAAATCGAATACAAGAGAGTCTCAAATAAGTGCACAAATCATGCTAACAATAGGCTAAATCAACCAAGCACCAATGCTCAAAATTGAGAACAAAGAAGATGATAAACATATACCCCCAAAAACAACGTTGTTGTTTGAGACCAATACCTCACACTCCGGACCTCATTTCCACGATCAAACCAGTCAGAATGAAGAACCAGATATCTAGAACCCACTATCAAAGTTTCAGCCCGATCCAACGATGAATGGTTTCACAAACGCCAATTTATAGTGACAGGTTGCATCAGAAAAATGGTTCTCCAAACGAAAACAGAACCATTGTGCGAGATTGATATCTCACACTCCAAATCTCACCTCGACGATCAAACTGTTCATAAAGAAGAGCCACCTATCAGGAACCTGTTGTTAAAATTTCAGTCGATCCAATGTTGAATGATTTTGAAAATGTCAATCTATGACGATTATTCATACCAGAAAAATGAAAGAGTGGGAGGCTGAGTTTCTCTCTCTATTTGTGGCTGCTATTTTTGTCACAAATGATCACTCACTCTCTACCCTAACAAACCCCTCTCACTTAATTGAGTTAAAATGAAGTGGGTTTACTCAATTTTGGGCTTCTCTTCACATAGGAAGGGAGCCCAAACCCAACATGTATATGTGGATCAATGCTAAAGCTTAAAGAACCTATTCCAAGTGTTGGATTAGTTTTAAAATCTTCACTCGAAAAGTTGTTTAATTACCATTCTGATCTTGCTGTCTTTTTTAACTGTTACCTTCGAAACATAGCATATTATTTAGGAAATCTGTTATGATATCATCAGAGTCGGGTACACCCCAAGTGTAATAAACACTTTACGGATGTGAGCTAAGCGCCCAAATCGAAGAGACGGAAAAATGGAGTACGGTGAATAGTAATTTGCAGTGGGGCCCACGTCACTATTCACGTGAATAGTACTATGCAGTGGGACCCGCTTCACTATTTATGAATACTACTCGTTACTATTCACACCAACAAAATATATCAAGATAACTGCACACCAATATTTTAACGTGGAAAGCCCTCCTGTAATTTTGAGGGAAAAACCACGGGACAAACTCCGAAAAATACTTCACTATATTTAAAGAGTAATTACAATATAGTGTATCCTCAATGAGACTCTCTTCTACTACAATTAGTAGTATTACAGAGATCTAGAGAATATATCCAAAACCCCCAGTGTATACTCACACTACACTCTTGGATTTTTCTTTACACACTTCTATTTTTCTCTTACTACAAGAAGCCTACATCGCTTCTTTCTTTACAATCGAGGAAATGCTTCGCTCAGATTACAAAATCGCCCGCTCAAGGCTCTATTTATAGATGATTTTTGAAAGTTAGTGCATATTTCGGTGATATAATCAAGATTTTCACATTACGCATGTGCCACAGAATCTCTTTGATTTTTCATCAGTCATCGCAAAATGCACAACACCACCACTTTTTTCTACAATTCTCCACCTTTGTCGAGATTTGCAATGTTTTCAACCTCGCAAATATTAACTAAGTCCAAGCAATGCTTAAACTTGTCAATCAAAGAATGGTTTTGTCATCATATCTACTGGGTTCTCATTGGCTATCTTCCGAATTGCAACAAGGTATCCATTATTGATACATTCTCTGACAAAATGAAGTCTGACGTCAATGTGCTTTGTCCTTTCATGATAGACTGGATTTTTAGCCAGATGAATGGCGCTTTGACTATCACAATGTACAATTGGTACATGTTGATTCAATCCAAAACTATCCAAAAGACCGTGGCACCCAAATACTCTCTTTAATGTACCTCGATGCCATATCAGCCTTCAAAACGGGACAATGCCACTGTTGATTGCAATGTCGCCTTCCATAATAGTACATCCAAAGATCAGAAAGATATAGCTCGTCAATGATCTTCTTTTATCCAAGTCACCCGCATAATCGGAATCTACATA
>JAVHNL010000344.1:0-25000 GCA_031216105.1 Dalbergia cultrata | reverse complement strand
TGATTTGTTTTGGTTCTTCTCCGACAACTTCTGACTTAGGAAAGCTATTGGACACCCTTCTTGTGTGAGGACAGCCCCCAATCCCTTTCCTCATGCATCCGTCTCAACCACAAATGTCTTCTCAAAATCTGGAGTTGCCAGGACCGGTAATGAAGTCATGGCTTCCTTCAGTTTCTCAAGGCTAGCTGAGCCTCCATTCCCCACTGGAAATTATCTTTCTTCAAAAGTTGCGTCAGAGGCCATGCAATCTTGCCATACCCCCTAACAAATCTTCGATAATATCCGGTGATGCCTAGAAATCCTCTCAACCCCTTCAAGTCTGTAGGAACTGGCAACCCCTTCAAGTCTGTAGGAACTGGCTAGGTCATCATGGCTTCTATTTTCTTCAGGTCGGCTGAGACCCCCTTCCCTGAAATTACGTGACCAAGGTATTCTATTTTGGTTTGTGCAAAAGAACACTTCTTTTGGTTTATGTACAGATTATGCTGCCTGAGTAACTCCAGTATATTTTGTAAATGCCCAACATGGTTCTCCATTGTTCTACTGTATATCAGAATATCATTTAAAAAAAAAAAAACTAAAACAAACCTCCTCAGATATGGTTTCAGGCCTTGATGTAATAGAACCTGCAAATACTAAGAATAGCAAGATATAGGCAAACAGCTAGTGTAAGGTACGAGAGTGTATTAAAATGAAGAAGAAGACAACCAATAGCAGCAAAAGCAGAGAGTACAATGTAGAGCACTCAGCAGCTCACCCTCTCCTTGCCTAAAACAGCAAAATAGCCTAATCAATCTCTTTCCCTCACTAACAGCCAAATAAAACCTTTCCTCTAACAGAATTCACGTGACCCCAGCCTCACTAGGCCTCAACAAGAGTCACTCCCCACTTTACCCCAAAACCGTTAAGGCCCTAGTCGACTATCATCAGTTGTTATTGCTGAGTCAGCCACTAATTCTTTCCCCAAACTACCCTTAATTCTTTTTCCTTGATACCTTTTTAGCCGTTTTGGAAATTTGTCCCTAACAAATTCTTAGCTCAAGGTCAACTCATGAACCCAACGTATTGAGCCATTAACAAACCAAGTTATAGATAGCTCACAAAGTGACTTCACTTCCTTTTGTTTGATCTAAGTGACCTTGTGTTTTCCCAGTTTTGCCGGTGATAGAACTGGTTCAGATTATTAAAGAAAACTCAAAGAAACTCTTATACCTCAAAGAAACTACAAGATAGATAGGGATATTCAAGAGACCCTAACTTTCCTCACACTCAAATGACTTAATTCCTAGACACCTTACTTCTACTATTTCCCATTTATTTATACCTACTCATGCTTCTAATTCCTAACTGATTGTTAACTAACTACTAAGGCCCAGATCCTATCATCTGGAGATTAGCCACATGATTTTTTTGGCCAACAAATCAAGAAATGGAACACACCCAACTGTCACTGTGTGAACATTTGCTAAAAGAATAAGTTTGAATTGTTCTTCTCTTGTCTTGTTCAAAATCCAGTCAGTCTTCAATCGTAGTTGGTGGTGCATGAATGGCATTATTTATTTATTTTGAAACTAATAAGATAATATCTACAACACCGGGGAAGGGGTATAGGTCAAAGGGAAAGTTCTGCATGAGGAAACTTGCCTCTGTCCTGGTTCAAATCCACACAGCAATTGGGGTAGATATCTGTCCGGCCATCAGAACGGGGTGATGGTTTTAGAAGTTACTCTCTCGGTATCTGGAATTGGTTTACAAAACTCTGGGGAACTTCATTGTATGATAGGATGACAAATTAAACCATTGGTCACTGGAATCTTTACCTTCTCTATTCAATCGTGTCTCTGCTAATAGCTATTCTCCTGTTATCCCAATGAACATTTTGCAGCTTTAATTTATTATGCTTTGAAAACTCTGTTGGATATTGCTTGCTTTTCCTGAAATTCTCAAAGTTGTTTAGAATACAAGCGGGTGGTATTTCACTTATTAATCTTGTTAACAGGAGACAAAGAGACGCCCACTTACAACGAAGCTGACACCAAAGGCTGTTCTCGCGGCTGCTGCTGCTGATCCTGCCGGTTGCCATCGTGATTCTATTCTTTCTCTGGCTTCTGTTAGGTTAAACCAGAGACTCTTATTATCAAGTGGTAGAGATGGGGCCATCAAGGTTTGGAAGTAAATTGGTAAAGCTCTTCTTGAGATTGTTGTACATATCTAGTATAAACTGTACATAATAAAAGTATAGGAACTAACCCATCAAGTCATTGTTAAAGCCTCCATATTACTTTTCCGATTTGTAGAAGAGCCTTAATTACTCTGTAGTATGAAAAGGAAACTAGTGACATTTTTTAATTAGTTATATTCACAATTTATAAAATTATTACAAAAAGAGGTGCTCCTGTATTAGAAGTACTAGTTTTCTGGACTGACTGACTCTCTTGGCTACAATGAGTCTTTTTCTCTTGAAACAAGTAGCTGAACCAATGTGTAAAAGAACATAGAATCTGCTTGCAATGAAGGAACCAAAATTGTTTTTAGTGTCGGGAAAAAATGTAGAGAATTGATAAAATATAGATTAAGTCAAAGGGCTAAAGTTGATTGTGCTGATTGGTAATCAAATTTGTTGAAAAGAGAAGAAAAATTCTTTTTCTAACATTTCATACTCTTTTTTTTTTAATGATATTAGTGTTTCTATGCTTATGGTATTCGTGCTTCAACAAACTAGTTGAATTTGAATAAGAAGTTTTATTGGATCACTGTTGGATCTGGTTTAAGAAGTCCAAATCCTGTTGTGAGTCTGATTGGATTCGCAGACAAAATCAGCGTTGCATCATGATAATGCAGATGTCGTAATTGAACAATAATCTGGAACAGATGTCGTAATTGAACTTGTAGTTGTAATTGCTTGGACCGTTGCATCATGATAATGCAGTCACAGATCGTTATTATAATTATAATTATTGTCTCTTAACGAGAAAAACTTACCTGCACGGAGACCAAGAACAAGTCACTTTTTTAATCTGTTTTATTCAGTTATTATCATAAAAACAGTTTGGATATATTGTGTTTCTTCATATTATTTTTTTAAAATTATTAAAAGTTTAACCATAATTAAATTAAATGTTACAGTAATTACTTGTTTGCTTGGCAATAATTGAATGGAACAGAGTAAAAAAATATTCTAAGCTTTTCCCGTCTCTCTTAATAGTTAGTGGGTCCTTTAACCACAAATTAATACTTAATTACCTTTTCTGTCCTGAAGCCTAGGATTAATTTTGGGCCTCTGAACTATCAACTAACCACTAGTATTTCTTAAATAAGTTTTAGGTGTTTTTAAACAACTTTAAATTCTGACCCCCGAAAATAAAAAAGACTGGTATTAAATTTTCTTGCTCTTAGCATTTATTGAAAAAATGAAGGCACTGCTAGCCCGAATGTAATATGCTTTTCGGATTTGTCATATGCTCTGATTTGCATACTCTATTTTGTGAATGACATAATAAAACTTGAATTTTACGTACTCTTGTACATATTATATGCAAAAGATCGTTGTCTTATAAATGGCATTTAAATAAGATTACCTAAAAGTGTATAAAAATAATTTTTAAAAAAAGGAAAATGATTGAACAATAGGAAGCACTCAACTAAAGATAGTGGGACTAGGGATAAAGTAAGCTAACACAGAATCTACCAAAAGGAAAATTAGTACCTCTTCATGACAAAAAACAAAAAGAAAGCAATATGAGGGAGATTGATAGTCCTCCAGAAGGCAAACAAGCTGTGGTTATTTATCCCCTAGTACAAGTTCTTTCTTTCGCATCATTCAAGTTTTTACTTAGGCGTCATTTACTCTCCTGCCAAGTCAATCTTTGGAGAACCCACGGGCCACGGTGCTTCTCTGATTTCACCAACTACTTGGAACTTAGAATTGGGAATCAATCTTAATCATTAAGAGTGTTCAAATAGAAGTAAACTAAATAACAAGAAAATTATATATGAGCGATCAACTATTGGAAGGTCATGGTTTAAGGTAGATGTTAGCGGCACGTGGATGCAGAAAAGTTGGCATACTAATACTTTTTAGTTTAATTTTTCTATATCATTTGTGTAAAAGAATTTTATACATTTATTTAATGATATGTTTTCACAATATAGGTAACATGTTTCCTATGGTTTCCTTCAATTACCATACTAATTAAATTCTATAAGAGTTTTTTACATGTTGCTAGACGCCTAGACCCAACTCAAGCCATGATCTCAACAGGAATATTTTGACGATCACACACAAACAGAAAGAGAGGGGCACACTCACGGGTAGCACCAAACAAACAACAACAACAAAAGAAGCACCCGTGGCCAAACCAGAAACAAAAATCTTAAAAAGAAAGTTTTTTAAGTGCAAAAAGTGCAACCTGTCCTGTGGTTTAGATTGTTCATATCTCTCTCTCTTTCTTTGTACATTGATGTGAGTAGAAGAAGCACCCGTGAACTCTCCCTCTGTCATTGATTCCCTGATTGGGCTTCACTTTCCACCTATAATCAATTACTCACTAAAAATTATATAAAAAAATAACGCATGGTGGCACAAGCCAATTTATATAGTAGCACCTTGTTATTCCAAACAACATTACCCCACCTCATTCTTTTCCACACATTCTCTCTGAGAATGTCTAATTTGCGTTCCATTTTCCATGTTATACTACTTCTCCTCCTCCTTCTTCTTCTTCAAAATCCAAGAGCAACACAATGCCATACCAAGGCAATTCGACCAAGGCGTTCTGCAGGGAGCGTGCTGCCCATCAACAGGACACAAGTCCAATGGTCAGAACAACAGTTCATGAAATGGGTGAAATTCGTAGGTGGCCTCAAACACTCCGTCTTTGTGACTGCCAAAAACAAGCTTTTTCCTTCCCACACATTGCACGTTTCTAAGAATCCCGGTAAAGGACGTTTCTCCTCCATTCAAGCAGCCATTGATTCCCTTTCATTCATCAACCTAGTGAGAGTGGTCATTAAGGTCCATGCAGGGGTTTACACGTAAGTACTACTAGCATAGCATAGCATTACATTCCTTGTGATTCCACTTCCCCTTGAATTTTCTTTTCTACCACATTCTCTTATCTTCTTGCTTAGTGTCCTTTGTTAATGGCTTTGTATTCAAATTGTGTGCTTTGTTCTTGTAAGACGTGGATGGATTTTGGCCTTTGTCAGTATTATACATTGTGTTGATTTTGTTTTTTGTTAAACAAACGTTAAAACACACGATAATGACTCGGTGTCTTTTTCCTCCTTGTCCAAAATGCTCTCAGAATTGGTCTTTGACTAAACAAGACTTAGCATCTAATGAACTGTCGTTTCTTTTAGCCGTTTCCTCTTCTTTTTTTGTTCTTTTAATTTCTTAGTTTCACTGACATTATGCGAATTTTCTTCTATGTTTATTCTTGTAACAAATTGTGAATTGCATTTGAATGAAAATCTCTTATTTGCTCCTTGTTTTTGTGATTGAAAAAAAAAATTGTACAGAGAGAAAGTTAACATTCCTCCGTTGAAATCCTTCATAACCATACAAGGAGAAGGCGCAGATAACACCATTGTGCAATGGGGTGACACTGCTCAAACGCCTGGGCCAAAAGGCCAGCCACTGGGAACCTATGGTTCTGCAACTTTTGCAGTGAACTCGCCTTATTTCATTGCCAAGAACATCACATTTAAAGTACTTCACAGCCCCTTCTTCCTCGGTTTTTATATAAATCTTAATGCTTAATCAGTGTTCTTTACAAGAAAAGTTATTGCATGCAGAATACCACCCCAGTTCCAGCACCAGGCGCAGTTGGAAAGCAGGCAGTGGCACTTAGAATTTCAGCAGATACAGCAATATTCTTGGGCTGCAGATTCTTGGGAGCACAGGACACACTCTATGATCATCTGGGCAGACATTACTACAAAGATTGCTATATTGAAGGCTCTGTTGATTTCATATTCGGCAATGCTCTCTCTTTATTTGAGGTTAGTTGGATTTTATCTACTTAATTTACATTACATTACATTACACACAGCTGTGATCTTGAATAATTCAATTCCTGTTAATTAATCCCAGATACCATACCGTGCTACATCCTCAATTTTAATTCAGAACACATCGGCACAGCGGAATCTAATTTGTTCCTTCCTTCTATCAATCCTTAATTATTTTCTAATGAATTGCGATTGATAATCATATACATGGAGTCGCTTGATCTATGAGTTAGTTACTTAGCATAGTTCGCTATCCATGTTGAAACAAAAATGCAGCTAAGTTGTGTTGTAATAACGATGGTTGGTAATTAACACACAACATTAAAACAGGGGTGTCACGTGCATGCGATAGCACAAAATACAGGGGCCTTAACAGCACAAGGAAGGAGTAGTTTATTAGAGGACACGGGGTTCTCGTTTGTTCACTGTAAGGTCACGGGGTCAGGGGCACTATATCTTGGAAGGGCTTGGGGTCCCTTTTCTCGCGTGGTCTTCGCTTACACCTACATGGACAATATCATCATTCCCAAAGGCTGGTATAACTGGGGCGACCGCAACCGTGAAATGTATGTTTCTCTCTCTCTCTATATCATTTTGACACGCTTAGAGTTTACACACACGTGCACGGCACAGAATTACTTGTCTTTTCATATATATATATATATATATTAAAAAAATGTTATAGAGTAGTAGATAATTAATATTCAATGCAAACAACTTTCCTTGATTTTGGCCCTTGGTAAATACCAGTATGTACAGTTGTTTGCTCCTTTTAGCATAAGTTGTAAATGTGGTTACACATAACATTAGATTCCATAACTTGCTAGTTACAAACATGGATATTATTAGCAGTGTCATTTCACTAAACGGAAAGGGCAATGTGCTTGCTGCTATGAAAAATCATGTTCGGTTTGTTCTGTTCTGAATTACAATCCTTTGAGCTGTAAACTCATTTTTGCACTAATGGCGAGACAACTTGACTGTGCCCCTTTTGAAGTTGTACCGGATGGTATATGGATGATTATTTCTCATCTTGCCCATTATCTGAAGTTGGCACTTCACATTTCACAAACAGCATACCCTGCTATCCTCGATAGCTTTTATGCTAAGTGACAAACACACCCATTATCAGTCTCCATCGCACTATATCAGAATAATCAATGAGTCTATTCTCATTTCTCATTGACAATAGAATAAGGGCATATTGAGTAAATGAGTACCGAGTCAGAGCAATGTGCAGCCAAGAAGAGAAGAGACCCAACTTTTACTTTAAGGATTTCATTTTCACTCTGGCAACAACAACATATGTGGTGCAAATCTACGTGTTATGCTTATTCTCCCATCCAATACACAAAAAGAAAATAATGAACTTTCCTGAAGAATAAGATATCGATAACTAAAATACAAGTAGAGTCCAGCCACTAAACTATCTGTCTATATTTGCTTACATAGATAGAGCCGCACGCGCATAGCTTCGCATAGGGTCTGTCTGAAAAGAGCCTTAGCCACCTTACCTAATCCCATCGTTTCATCTATCTATTGATTCTATATATCGTTATTTGCTAAGTAATATACGCATTTGACATATTGGCATGCGCATGTGGGTGCGTTTCTAATGTTGTTGTCATGTATTTGTATTTGTATTTGTATTCTGTTGGACCCACCACCACCACTACTGCCAGGACTGTATTCTATGGGCAATACAAATGCACAGGACCAGGAGCAAGCTTTGCAGGGAGGGTTGCATGGTCAAGGGAACTCACCGATGAGGAAGCTAAACCATTTATTTCACTTAGCTACATTGATGGCTCTGAGTGGATCAAATCTATTTTTTGAATTTCTCTGGTGACAAATTTTTTATGTATAAAATAAATGAATAAATGCATAAATTTATTGCATACTTGATTGTGCCTTTCGCTCGGAGTCCCCAATTTTCTGTTGCTTGATTCAGAATCATGCCCGGCTCATTATCCTATTTATTATTACATGATCTGATCTGAATGACCACGTAAAAACTAAATTGGTCTTAAGTTTAGGATCACATGGGCTTGAGATTGTGCAATGGGGAAACATCAAACACACATGCCACATTTATGAAAAAAAAGTAAAAATGAACATCAAACACGTCCCACTTGTGGCCTATCCTTTGTTTCTCGCTTTCGTATTTTATACTCGTAAAAGATCAAGTTCAACTGAAAAGGATTGCTGTGATTACACTTGGATTGGATGGCTTAAGCCCCTGAATTTCTTAAGGCTTTAGCTAGCCAGCTAACTAAACTAACAAGTGATGATGGACAAAAAGCTCGTGAGTGAGAGGTTATTTTCGCTTGCTCCACAAAAATCGCCAAAAACTATCCCATGTGCGAACCTTGCTAATATAATTAGAAATATTATGTGTACTCATCAATTGTGGGACACTGTGCCAACACTCTTCTATATATTATTCTACAAGGTATAGACCCCACTTAGTTTGGATCTACATCTCATCCAATGATAAATGAAATTGTGTCGACAGGATATCCCATACAGTGTGAGTATAAATAACACTACTCTAATATAATAGTCTACTAGTGTGTGTTACCAAAACATCTTAATCTCGTAGGACGGCTGTGTTGGTGACTTAATGGACCACACTAGTATGATAGTATTAACCTAATAAATGTATTACCCTTTCGTCAAGTAAACTAGAAAAGTACCGTGTGCGCACACACCAAAGGATAGGATACGACCCATGACAATAACATATTTTTTCTGTTTTTGGGTCTGATGACGATAACATTTTCTGGCTTTTTTTTTTGGGTCCAAACATTTTCTGGATTGTTTGATTCTCCTTTTTTATGGGACTTTACATTGGGGCCCTTGTGAAGTGGAATTATCCAGCTCTTCTTCTAATATCGCTTCTCTTATGTTTACTTTTACACTATGGTGAGAACGGCTTCTGCTTTAATTAAAATAATTTTCTTTCACGTACCCAAAAACTAATTGTTTTGTCATAAAACATCAATAGCAGGTTTGTAGCTGATAAAAGCTATCCCCATTCCGACTTCAGTGGTCTTGTAGCAGTGTTATCTTCTTTTCTGTATACATATTTGGGTCGGTGTTTTACAGTGTTATTGAAACATTCGCTTTGGCTTGCTGTCCATCTGAAGAGTAAAATAAGTTTCCAACATTAGGTTATGTATTATTTTAAAAAGAAAATAGAAAGTAAACTGGATATAAACATCCCCATTTTGGAATCATGGAATGAACATGCATCAACGATAAGCAATTTTGGGGAGGGGGGGGGGGGGCAAAAAAAGGTACTCTTACCCCTCCTATCAGGAATTAAGAATTTAAACTATTTCAAAAAATGCAAGACAAAACGATTAACGTCCTATTATGGTAGGCTAGCACTAGGAAGGGCCCAAGAGGTAACACCGATGTTGGCAACTTTATCAATAAAAATATCAAGTAGTTTTCTGCAAGTAAACTCTTCACAACATTATAGCAGTAACAACATCTCAATTTGTTTTTCTCTCTGTTGTAATAATTTGCTCATTTTGTAGGGGCTGAATGTAGTTCATATTTTGGCCTCAAGTTGTGTATGAAAAAAAGTCAACTTTTAATTTGCTGCTACAGAATATCAACAACAGCTGTATTTTTCCCTTTTTTTTTTTTCACTGTCAACAGCTGTACTATTCACAGCTCGATGCCAATTTATTACCATCAATTATTCTTCTTTCTTTAAGACTCTTTTTTACGTAATATTTTTCTTACGATGCTTTTTCTATAAAATGTCATTATCTGGTTTTATCTTTTTGTAACCTGAGGAGCAACTCTGTGTGTAGAAAGTAAAAACCAAATCTCCTTTCTCTGTGTTCGGCGACGTAGAGGTTGGAGATTCCCTCACGGTCAATCAATTCTAATACCCCAATGTACTTACAATTCTTAATCATTAATTCTAATTATGGCAAATCGGCTAAACGAATAACTGACTCCGTGAAACTCTAATTGTAGGAAAACAATGAATGTACTAGCTTTCAAGCTAGGCATTCGTGCTCTCAGTGGATTGGCAACAAAATTTACTTTTACTTTCTAGGGAACGCAGCGAAATTTACACAATAATCTTGAAACCTAACAATATTATAAGGGTTTATCTAAAAGTGGAGAAATTATTTTTTATATGGAGAATGGAGGAAAGATAATCATTAATATGGGTTTGAGACAGATATTACATATATGTGGACTTATGTCACGTCCATTAGGATCAGAGGAATCTCGTGAGTGGCGAGATTTTAGGAGGGAATCTCATGTGTGGTGTGATTTCAATGATCGCAATTCCTGCAAAAACGCTATCGAGATTTTTTTGTTAATACTATTTTCTGCGTATGTAATAATGTTTAATAATATCTGTTCTGTGTATTAACAAAATTAGTATTTATTAACTATTAAATTTTAAATAGTATTATTTGTTTGTTTAATACCTGTTAAATTTTAACTAATATTTATTTTATGTTTAATATCTGTTATTTTGTTTAATACTTGTTATTTGTAACAAATATTAAACAATATTATTTGTAACAAGAAAGAGAGTTATTACAGTTACGTCATTTATATATAAAGTTACCAAAAATGGAGATACATGAGCATTTACATCAAGCTAGCCTTTATCATGTGACCAATGTTGTGGTTGGAGAAATAAAATTTCAATGGAAAAAGACGAAAGCAGGTTTATATAGAAATCTCGCTAGTCACAAGATTCCACTAAAATCTTGGGTGTAGCGAGATTTTGATTAAAATACTTTATTTTTTGCCTTTTTGAAAACTTGTTTGTGGTGAGATTTTTTTGACACCACAACAACGTAAATTCATCGTTAAATCTATATCAATGTATATTATACTCTCAAAGCCAATATGAAAAAAAAAAAACCCTCTAAAAGTGCCTAAAAAATGAAATTCTCATCTTGGGAAGATGATGTTCTATGGTTTTACTGCAAGGGACTTTTTTTTTTTTAACCATTATTTTTAGGACACTCTTTAGCAAAATACATATTATAATATTGTTATTGCTGCACTTCTTAGAGTTGCATTGTACATACTAAGTGGTACAGTTTTTTTTTTTTTCTTGTTTTCATTTTACAGCTCTCAAACATAACCTTTATTTACCTCTCTCATGAAATAAAAAAAGAGTAAAATGTTTGTTATTGGGAACAATACTAAGTGGTACAGTTTCCGTAATATAGAACAATATTATAGTTTGAGAACTCTGTGCTAACATCATTGATCATTCTCTTCGGTCTTCATAAATCTTGCTTGGGGATTGTTTTGTCAGCTACTAGCTTACAATTGAATTAATGTTTGATCTTGCGCAAACAAAACAAGCTCAACTACAATAAACAGAAAACAAATGCGGGGAGTCCATATGGAAATTAATTAATCACCCTTGCATTTGATTATGATGACAATTTGTGAACATAATTCTGTAACCAAACACGTAAGGTGCAAAGGGAAACTTCTCATTTTTTTTTCCCTCTTCCTATTGTCTTCACTTGATTACAAACTTCTCATCTGATTATCATGGGTCGCAGAAAGACAGACCTATTGATTACAAGCAATGTTAAAGACACAACAGAGAGCTACCTCTGTCTCACGAATCCGTCTTCTTAAGTTTCACCAATCATCATCACCTCCTCTGGTTGAAGTGGCTTGTCTCCCTACCAAATTCCGTGGACTTATCAAGCTTACACATCACAGCATTCTTGAAATTAATGGCTTCCTGAACCTTCGAGCAAGACTTCTGCATCCAAAGCCCGCTCAAACTGTTCCTTGATTCCATTATTTCGTATAGGGAAAGCCTCTTCTTCGAACCCGGCTCTGGCCTTTGCTTTGGTGCGCTGTGAGACCTCAACTTGGCCTTAAAAGACTGAGTGTTGGCCATGTAATTTGGAAAACTGTCACATTGCCCATGAAAGAAGTTGTTGTTAATGTTATCAGTGCAAACACTTTTAGGTGTCGCAACAGACCCACCACAACTGCAAGAGTTGGTGAAGCGTGGAGTGCTCTGTGCCGTAGAGAACCTGCACTCTTCCCCTGTTAGCCCCCAATCTGACTCATTGAAATTCCGGTTGGTTGGTATGGACAAGGGTGCAGGGGTGCGAGATGGGGTTGGGAGGGGTGAGTGAAGTGCCTGAAATGAAGGGTCATCGCCAAAATCTGAGATTGAGGTGTTGGTCCGGCGGGATCTTGACTTAGGCCTCCCCGTGTCCATTTCCACTATTTTGGGGCTCCCATCAAAACTATTCATTGTGGCATCAAAGGAAGATGATAGCCTTCTGCTATGAATTGGACCTGTGTAATCACTCCTGCTCTCATCATATCTCTCCTGCAAACATTTAAGGCAGCAATTATATGTCTGATTTTTAGTTTAGAAACTAACAAAACATGGTTCTGTTAACCTTTTTTCTTTTTATTTACATTTATAGCCTTTTGGCCAAATTATGATTTGGAGATTTTGAAGCAGTGCGAGTCCTGAGGTCTGTACCATGGATCCACGGGCTTGTGTTTGGAACCGACATGGTGCTTCATTCTTGGGGGTCATGAGGCCGCGAGATTTGCGAGAGCGTACTGTTGCTTGAGCTCTAATGAGAGCCTGCATGCCGTGCAGTGTTGCTGTTGCTTGCTTCCTCACCAAGTACCCTTTGACAAGTGCCTGTAACTTCACCAAAGCTTTTAAGGCTCTCAGTGCCTTCCTTGCCTATTCACATTCCAAAATTACAATTTTAATTAATACTCCACAATAACAGAAGAAAACAATAAATTTCTACATTACAGAAAGCTACTTAATTAAAAGCATAGAATTTGCATCTTGTTAAAACTTCAACCAAAACTAGTTCTGTTTTTTCTCTGTATCTGTACATAGTGAGAAAAAAAATAACTTACCAAGTATCCCCTAAATACGGTTTGGATCTTGACAGCGGCCAACTTCTTATGTCCACCACCAAACATGGTATCTCTTCCGTGGCTGGTTAGCCTAACCACTGCCACCGCAGCCTGAGCAGCCGCCACGGCAGCATCGGCTGCTGCAGCCGTGGCAGCTGCCACTGCGATGGCATGCTTGTTCTGCTCCTTCTCTGTTTCTGAGTAGAAGGATTGGAGCCAAGCAGCCTCTGCTGGAGAAATGTTGGGTGGTATGGTGGCTGGATTGTGACACAAACCTCTGGAATCTGTGAGTGAGTGAGAAGGAGGGCACAATTTCGTGCTGGGATTTGAATCCTCTTTGCGCTCACTGTCTCTCTTTATCCCAAACAAGCTCTTCAACCACCTTGTGGCTCTCCCCATTGGCTCAGTGAAGGAAACAAAAGAGGCCTTGGAATATTGCAAGTGTATGTGTAAAAGCCTACAAAAACATAGACCACAGTTTTTCACAATGCCTCGTGAAAATCTGCATTACATGACAAAAACATGCAGCGGGGGTAGTATGTTTTGTGTGCTAGGCAAAATCAAACGGAAATAATTAGAGTTAAAATTGTGGGGCTTAACGTATGTACAAACAAACAAAGCATGTGATGTTACTATTAAAAAAATAGGAAGCGTAGTAAAATAATTAGAAGGGGTAACCCGCAACCCACCTTGGAAGAATCAATCAAATTCTCGAAAGGAAAAGCAGTTCAAAAGTCGCAAAAGAAAAAGGGAAGAAGAGTGAAACTGAAAGCCCCACATAATTTGGCACTGCTCCAATGGGGAACTCAGAAAAACATAAATAAATAAAAAGAAGAGAAACAGGCCTAGAGTGAAATCTCTGTCTTCATCTGTCCCCCTCTGCTTCTGTTACTATCTTCTGGAGCGACGTGTCCTTAAAGATAAAGATACCTCAGCGTCCTAAAATCTCTGACACACTCGTGAAGCATCCCTATTTTATACCACCTTCTTCTTCTCCCTCTCTGCAACTGTTTTACTGCGCCACCGTCCTTTCAATCTTTAACTCCTGGCCAATGAATGAACCCTTATCGTTCTCTTTACTCAGCTGCACTAATGCTTCTTTTCTCTCTTCAGCTTCCAACTCCCAAAACCAAACAAGAACTGAGCGTGAATAGGCTCTTCACTCGTAAAAGGAAACCGAAAAATGCATCCTTCTTCTGCATGTAGCACTGTTTCAGCTTCGGCATTTAATCAGAGCCAGTAAAAGATAGCTTTTAGTTGAACAAATATTAATGTTGTTTTCTTCTTTTTTCTTCGCAACCAATAGCTACCTATTATGCTGTGCACTCTACAACCCTTTTTCCACACACTCTTTCTTTTTTTGGTGTTTTCGCTTTCTCTTTCATTGTTCTGTCTAACTGTTTCCTCAATTATTTGTGTTCTAATTGCAACTCTCCTATTTGGTTTTACTGTCCTTTTTCTGCAACTTTGGAATCATGGCTTCTACGATGAGTATAAATAGGGCCCTCACTCTACTAACGTACTTTTACAGGGTTGTAGCTTGGATGGAAGATCATTATATTCATAACGGCTAAACGGGTATTGAATAATGTTCGGTATTTGAAGAATTATATTTACTATACTACTAACATGAATTCAACATGTTTACTAATTAATTATCAAATCTTTTGGCTTGGTTGGGGTGTAAAAATCCAAATTTTGCTGTACTGGATGGACTACCGGTACTGAATTTGCTGACTGGGAATGAATCAGATGAAAACAAAATTTCCCTGAACATGTCGCTGTTTACGATTACAGTGCCATTTTGGATCCTAGTAAAGGGCAAAACCCCACATTAGGTAACAAGTTATATTTTATCAAAATGTATCGATGGTGATCAGAACAGAGAAGTACGAATATGTTAAAGCAATTCTCGTATTTGAATTAGAGAGATGTGTATTATGGTATTATATAAGATTTTACTTTTACCTTTTAAATTTTATATTGATATAAATGCAATTTCAAAATAATCAAATAAATTATAGTATATGTTTAATGTTATATTAACCCATGCTAACTTTCGGACTATTACTTTTTTGATTTAGAATTTATATTCTTATGTTCAATTTATAATAATTCATGCATTACACCATAATTGTATTCTGTGTTTTACAAAAAAAAAAATTGCATCATACTTTGATGCAGTATAAGGTTTTAATTGTTTTTATAAAGATATGAAACAGCATAAAATCCATCATAACAAATGGAACTATTCAAAATATCTAAAATGTTCTGGTTAATAGAAATTTTTAGAGGCTTCCAAGTTCTTTGTAATTTTCCTCTTGGTACATGGACATCAGAAGTTTTGAAATCTCCGCTGGACGATCTGATAAAGAGGGAGAGAATCTGGGCCATTCAAAAGGAGAAATTGGGACATTCACGGACACGCTCCTCTTACACGGCTTTGACTATTACTGTTTGAGTTCAATTTATCAGTGCGGCTATTTGCACTTTGCAGAATCTTACTTTGATTTTTACAGATTGCCCATCTAATTTTGAATTAACCGTGATGGTTAAATGAAGTTTTTTAAGCGACAATTATACAATTTGAACTTTGGAAATTGTTTTTGGTAATCTGAAATGAAATTTAATTTTATTATTATTATTATTATTATTATTATTATTATTTTGTATATCTCGCTAAAGTCACAACTAAAATAGATTGCAAAAATTAGTTAAAAGTAAAATTGCGATTTGTATATCACAAGAATGATGAATTGTATCAATTATAACGAGATATGTAAGTAGCATTCTTTTGAACAAATTTTTATTTGTGTATAATAATTTTTTTTGGTAGATAGTAAAATAAAGCAACAAAAGAACAAAAAACACACAAGGCTGGATTGCCTTATCAATAACTATTAAGTCTAGCAGAGCAGAAGAATGAGTCTTTCATTCATGGAACTCATTATTCGAAATAGCTCCCTAGCGTGCCAAGTAGTCAACACATTCATTTACATCCCTTAAGATCAAAACAAAGTGAACATACCATTGGTGGGTGATCAATTACAGAATTTAAAAAACTAGATCTCTTTCAATATGATTACTACGCAATTTTTAGGTAGTCACACAAGAGAAAGCTTTTAGACTATCAGTCTCACAAATAACATTTCTGCAACCTTTGTACCAAGCATACCTAAGACCCCATTGAATTGCAAGTAACTCCGTGTAAAGAACTCGAATAGTTTGGTTGTGGCCTGAAAAAGCCGCTACCCATTCTCCTCTAACATTCCTAATGATTCCACCATAACCATCCTATTTCAGGAAACCAACGACACTGCCGTCAACATTAACTTTAACAAATTCATCACTAGGTGGGGACCATTTATCAATGACCTGCGTACCTTGCCAATAGCTATTATGCTTATGGGTGCATTGTACATCATGGGTGAGCATACAAGCATTCCTAGCTATCTGTGTGGTCGGCCAAGATTTAGCACCAAACATATCATTATTTCTATCTCTCCATATCCACCATGCAACAACCTGCAAGAAAAAGAATAGCCCTTTTGCCAGTTCCAAATGACTTAATCCAATGATCATCATGTAACTCATTAAACAATGGCTCTTTCAAAAAATCCAAATAATCCCAAACTGTTTTAGCTTTGGGGTAGTCTCTGAGATAGTGAATACAAATTTCATATTCGCCCTCACATCGCTTACAAAGAGGGGAATCAACAAGGCCTCTTATGTAAGTAATGAAGTGGAAAAGATCAGTAGAGAGCACATCATGTAAAAATAACCAAAGCATCACCTGTGTTTTTTTCGGACACATCAAATGTCAAAGTCAAGACCAATTCTAAGTGATATCCCAATTTAAATGATCGCAATTATTTTCTTAGGTGTATCATAACTAAAAAATTAGTTGGTGCTGTATCTTAAAAACTTATCTATATGATACAATAAAAGAGAAGTAAATAGATGTTTTACTTGTCTTATCTTTAGTTATTTTTCAGCTTGAGCATTTTTTTTTCAATTTCATAAATAGTATACAAAATTTGAGCCAATTTTCTGCCGTGTAATTAACAGAAAATGTTGATATGACATAAATGGTGTCACGTCTATGTGTATGCCGCATCAATACTTCGCGTATCATGTTATTAATTTTCTTTTTTATTCTTATTATTGATAATTTAATATATTAAAAAAATATTTATATTAAGAATCAATCTCAAAACCTCATAGTGATGTCTCTAATTCTACTCTATCTTTTTCTCATAACCATATTATTATCTTTTTTGGGCCCCACTCCGTAATATAATAGAAGTAGCTAAAGAAAATTGATAAAAACAGCACTACTTATTGCAAATAAAAACACAAATGGTTTATAGCCTTTTAGGAGGAGTTACAAAAATTAATTAAAGGAGAAACGGAGAATGGTTAAACATTAATCAATACACCTTTGTTTTTCAATTTTCTGCGTCCGTTTTGTGAAATTCTTTTGTACTTAGCATTTTTTTTTCCCGGAAAATTATGATGTGAGTATACATATGTAAGCATTGATCACAGCATTATTCTCTTTGCACGTCGCTATCTCTTATCTAGTGACTTATCAACGACGTGAAAAATACTCCTAGTGTTATTCTAAACTTAGGAATTCTAATCAAAATTCTGTTCATTCAAACATACAACATCTGATACGACATTGACTGCCATCTAACTGTGGCTTCACAACCACCTTGTAAGTTGTAACACTCCTCATTCTCGCTGAGGCTCATATAACGGAGAAGCAGCATGCCTATTGGTGGTTGCTGATGGTACATATATAACTGCTCTAACCATGGCAGTTGATGAGATGACCCTTTTTTTCAATTTCCAATTTGCTTAAAGGTGCTATATCTACCTACCCTTCATAGCATATAAACACCCTTGGCAATTTTTGTTTAGGATTAAGAGTCACCTAGTCCACTCCTAAGCAATATTCCATCAAACGAGTCCTTTCCATCCACGTCCTATATATTAAAGCCACCCCACCCCAACCCATACATTCCATAGTTCATTTCCCTTTTGAAGCTACTTGTATGCTATTTTTCCTTTTCCTTTCTTCTTGGTAATTGTGGGGGGACCAATAAGCCAAATTTTCATATCAGCTTTCATTATCACATTCTTCCTCTTTAAAAACATTCTCCTCTTCGCTTTGTGTTCTGTCTTCTGTCCTCTTTATGAATATAGGTTGATAATGTAAGTTTTTTTTTTTTTGGCAATGATCATGACTGTCAAGACCCCCCTATGCGGTTATCTACAAGTTAAGAAGTGTGTGGAAAATTGCAAGCCTTGGTTGATTTCGGAATAGGGAAAAGTTATGGGCATTTGTCAGCATATAAATGTGAAGGGCCCATTAATCTCGAGTGACGTTTGTAATTATGGTCCAAACAAAAAGTGGCCTTTGCAGTTTCCATCATATCATGGGAAAAAGGTAAAACACAATCGGAGCGAACGAACGAACGGAAAAATACACGAGGAAAGAAAGATCGAAAAGCATATTGGCAGTGTCTCCGCTTATAAACCTAAACATTGCGCGACAAAGGAAATTATATCTTCAGTTATGCTACTTATTTGCAGTTTTGTTTTGTCTTTATGGTATTTATTTATTATTCCTAAATACTTTATTAAAAATGTAGTTCTACCAACTATTAAAATTTATAATGATTCATTAGTGTAGTTTTAGTTATAACTAACACATCTTTATAAATAAATTATATGTGTTGCGTGTAGTCCAGATTTCTTCTAATTTTTGTTTCCAGGTGATCAGAAGGGTCCATTTATTTGTTCATTTGGTTCAGCAGCCTATTTATATGTTTTTTTTATTTTCTTCATGAGGGCACAACCGAATCGGGGCCGAAGTAGACCAAAAAGAAACAAGCATCGTGGCCGTAGCATTTGGGTCCTTAGCTGCCAGGCCCATTCCTATGTCTTACCTGTACACTCTTTTTTCCCGAAGGTAACGTTAATTCATAACCTATAGGCCTTAAAGTGAAAGAACTATCTGACCAAAAACTGACTACAGTTGACAAAAAATAAAGAAATAAACATATTACTCTTAATATCTCGTTAGGTGGAATAAAAGGAGTAAAAATATGTACCCGAAAAAATGGAGTAAAAACGACATGTTTATTATATCAAGAGAAAAAAAATTTAGTTTTTGAAGATGTTGATGTTTCAATGATTCTGGACTGAAATATGAATCTTTTTAGGTTTGATTAGTATGTAAGTTTCTATAATTTTTTCAAATTTTCAAGTAGGTCCAATGTATTGTTAAGAACGGCTAGTTTCAGTAGTCTTCCAAAATGGAGACCAAAAACTTCACTCCAGGATCAATATTCTAATTAAAATGGAGGCCAAATCAACATCAATTCTCATCGAAACAAATTGAATAAGAGGGAACAAAAGAATTGGAAAACAACTAATTACATATTATTATGTATATGACTTCTAATCTATAGTTAAACAATTTTAATGATATGGCAATACATATTTAAAAAAATGAATTTAATTTTAATATACTATCAGTTACAATTATCAATACTAATGGATAACTTATACACAAACTATACTTTAAAGGTCATACAAATAAAAAAAAATTAATTACATAATAATATAAAAAAATTTATGTTGTCTCAAAATTAACCTTAGTTAAATAATTAACTAGATGCCAAAAAAGTTATACTCTGCGCCAAAATTAAATGTTATTTTTTGGTGGTATGTATAAAAAATATTTCATGGCTAGAGATAAAACACATGTATGTGAGTTCTACACCTTAATAGGCTAACTACTTCCTGCAGTGTATAATGCTTGGATATTGCTACCCTTTGGCTTTAGTTATAGTTTTTTTTTTTCGGTGGAGGCTTTAGTTATAGTTAGGCGCACTTGCAAGCTGCATTTTTTGTTGCGCTAGCCACATTTTTTAGTTATATGTAACTTGACGGAAGCGGGTTAGAGGTCGGATATTTGGGAAGATAGAGCTGGGTTTAGGGTTTTATTAGTTCTTTTGTTAATGAAAGGGTTTCATTATTAGTACTTAAAGAGTAACTTTCGGGTAGAGTAACCAAGTATATACGAATTAAGATACAAAATATACGAAATGAATTTGTAATTAGTTATTAAGTAAAATCTAAAAATGTAAAAATACAAGATATTTTTATTCGCAAATTTGACACTAAGGGTGTCTAGTATAAATAAAGTCACATTTTTGGGGTCATATCACAATTTTATTACAATTTTGTTGGGTTTTCTATGGAATCATGCGGTACCGATTGCACAGCAAAATTTTAAAATTTTATTTCAAAACCCAAATCCAATCCATGCGATTCGGTCAATTCGAAGATAGGGATCGAATTATGTACCTAGAAACGTGCCATACAAATCTCAATCCTTGCATTTGGACTATAAGCACTGCTCAAAGAATGATATCGTCTATTAATATCCACACACGAATGGTTGTTGAGTACTAGCTTAGTGTGATTCCAAATCGTGGTTGTAAGGTTTCTTTCAATTTATTCTCGGTTTCTAAGGTTGTGTCATGCATAATCCATATCTCTACTTTATAGAGAGATACACATTCCTAACTGATTAGGAAAAGGATATTCAATTTTAAAAAAAATCTTTCAGAATTTGAAAACAAATATTTTTAAATTTGATTCCACAATATCAGATATATTTGTCATTAGATTTCAAATTTATATTATTTGATAATATAAAACAGAATCACGAATTTAATATATAGATAACATACACACACAGATATATATATATATATATATATAACATATATTTTTAAATTTGATTCCACAATATCAAATATATTTATCATTAGATTTCAAATTTATATTATTTGATAATATAAAACAGAATCACGAATTTAATATATAGATAACATACACACACAGATATATATATATATATATATTTAAAATTTGAATTCTTAATCAACCATAATTTGTTCGCTATATTCTTAGTGTGCGACCCAATATAGGTTCACATTACGTTGGCAATAGGTTCAATACTGGTATCACCTTACGAGCTATAAGCGATCTCTACTAAGACATTGTGACTAACCTAAGTAATAGTAAATTAAAAGTTCATATTAACTTAACCAATATAATATGTCATAATCATTTTGTCACACAATATCTAATTTGAACATAAGGCGTAGGCAATATCATCCTTATATTGTTCAAATATAATTTCTCGTTCTCTAAATAGACTAATAAATCAAATGACACTGATGACTCATTCAATTTATTTGACCATGACTATGCATTTCTCAGTTTCACTTATTGAGGGGCCCAATACATATCTCTCTCAAAAAGAGGAAAAAATCTCATCTTGTTTACTTATTATCCTTGCCATAAATTGTATTATATTCAATCATAATCTTTATAATTATCTGGTTAAAAATAATGTTTGATTGTGTCAAAAAATAATGTTCTTTATATAGGAAACTGTATAAACTTATATATGAGAATTTATTGACATAACCATTATGAGAATCACTTATGACATTAATCCATACAATAATCTCATAACGAATCTATCTAGTGCCTTGTTCTCTAACAAATACCATTAGCTTAATTTTGTATTATACACATAATTATCTTATAATTATCAATTAAGCTTATACTAGTCTCATATCATAATATTAATAATCAACTAGGGATATATTTATTATTATATTTAATATGCAAATATAATAATAAAGAAAATAAATAAAATATCTTTTCATCAATAAAAATATAATTAACAATAAAGTTTCAATAATAACTTAGGGCACAATCACTAACAAAACTCTCTATTAAACTCCCAGCCCACACTCCACCTACACTAATTATAGCCGTACGTGAGTATGGGTAAAATACCCTTAATTTTATGCAGTACTGTAGAAACCACCTTTTTCTTTCGCAATTTTATGGAGGATAAAATTTTTGTTCCATGTGAGAAAGAAATGGAAGAAATTTACGCATAGAGTAGGTGAGCATGAGAAAATTCAAATAATTCGACCACTGTTATATTTTATTTTTCATTAATTTAAAATATGTAAAACTTTGGTGGTGTGCCGTGGGACCTGGATTCCCTTTCCAAACTTTCAAGTTGCCATCAATTGGCCCCCAGAAAAAAATATCAGCGGGGAAAGGATTATAAAAACTTATCCATACCCCTTCAAATCTCTACAGTGCACCCATCGTATCACAGATATTCACAGCCATTTCTTTAGAGCAAAAAAGGAAGATAAAAAGGAAAAGGAATTATAGCATATATACGAAATGGAGAGCTGAAGGAAAGGGAGTGCATGTGTTGTTCCCTTTTTTAATTTCACGTAGCATCTACATTTATAGTATAAATATATTGGATATTGTATGCCTAAGAATGATATCCAGAATGAGCTGAGGAGGGGGTGTGGTCCCGCCAAGTGTCGCCCTTAAAAGGGTAGAGAATGATGGGTGGGCAAGTGAGCCCTAACCCTGCTCTATAAGCCGTGCATGAAAGGATAGGCATTGGTGGCACACAGCAGGAATTGAAGCCCATGTGTGGAGGAGAAGGGATCACCCCCTTGTGACTTTGTGAGGGGTCAGGGGGAACATGCTAAGCCGACTTGAGAAATTAAAGGCAACAGTTGGTTGAGCAAATCATGGAAGGAAAACTAGCCCCCACTTTTAATTCTATCACTTAGCCCTAGCTAGATATGTTAGATAGACCAAGCTGCCTATGTAGTGAGAGATAAGGAGAATATTCCAAATTAACCTGTGGTTTTGTTGCTTCAAGGGTGGACAAAGGGTACACCTTTGGGCTAGCTAGCCATTTGTTGTGTGTGTGTGTGTGGAGCTTTAGTGTTTCATTCGAATAAAGACAGCTATGATGGGGAGGGTCCGGATGGTGATCGTGCATCATGGGGTTGTTTCTTGGTAGGTGATGAGCTTATGATCCTAATTGTATTAGGCTCAAAATCAAAAGATTTGATATTTAGGTGAGTTTAGGATATCTACTGTCGAAAACACAGTAACTAATCCTCTTATGAGGAGTAGAATTATAGATATAAATTTTATCTTTGATCACAAGAGTCCACCTAACTATCAATTGTACCAAAAGTTGCGATTAAAATAAAAATTTAAATTTGCTTGATTATAATTGGATATATTCTATAATCACGCTGCCACGACGCAAAGATACATACTGGGAAAACAAACAAAAGATTAAGGCTGGTAGAAGGCTCGTGGAAAGGGGACAGAGAAAGTGATTCAAGAGATATCGAAAGGATTGGGTTGGTTGCCCAAAAGGGTAGCCATGTGAGAAGTATGATGGTGCAAAATGATGTTGTCTATAGCCAGTTCATTCATTGTAGCTTTAATTTCCTGATCGTTTGTATATATGCCATGTCTTTCGTTTGCCCCACCCTACCTAGCTAAAATTCATTTTGGAACTTTAGATGTCTTGCAAATAGCTAGTCATCACCATGATCCTCCAATCAAATTCAAAATTAGTTCTTACTCAACTGTGCCTGGGCAAATAATTGACCACCTTCCAAACTCTCACTCGAGAGAAACACTTTCGATTTTCAATCACCTGCCATTATTTACTTTAATATATGTACATATAGTTCGCTTTATATTGCGTTTGGTTGAGTTTTTTTCTAGTTCAGAATTATTTTTTCACTAAAAAAATAATCACTTTTCATAAATATTAAAAATATTAGTTTTATTTTTTTAAAAAATAAAAATGTAGCTTTTCATTAAAAAAAATCATCAGTTTTCAATTGAGTACTGTTAAAAAAAGCAACATGTATATGTGTGTCTATATGAGTTCTTTTGTTTTTTACTCTAAAGTTTAAATTGAGGAGAAAATTTGTCCCAATCAAGTATACCTCCAAGTTTATTAAGCATTTATAGAAGTATTTATAGATTATCACGATATTACATGAGCAAAAAGTTGATTAGATGAGTTATCCTAGTTAGCATGGGTAACTTTTTTTCTTTTTGTGTGGGTAAAGGGTAGGATATATAACTCTTTTTTTCCACAGAGATATATAACTTTGATCTTATGGCCTTTACTAAATAGCAATATCATTTATACTCACATTTTATAGAATACTATGTTGATATGTTTTTATCTACTCTATATTTGATGAGATGTGGGTCTCAAATTAAATGAAGTTCGTATCTCATTAAATAGTAGATAGGAATATGTCAACATGATGGCCCCAAATAATATTTCTCCTTACTTAAACGTTTCTTATTTATACTTCACCATACATGTAAGGTACAATTTGATATGAACTAACATGTATAAGAGCTACGTTCGTAATGTATAATTGTACGAATACTTCATTTATTTCTAGTCATTAAAATTAGATAGAATCACTAGTAAACATACAAGAGTTAGGTACAAGTTGATCTTTGATGATGTGATGCATGTGATCCAGTCTACCAGAGATTGATAGCAACAAAATAGCTAACGCAGAATAACAGAGAGATAAATAATAAACCCACGAGATAGTAAGTACGGGTTAGTACTGCTAACAGGTCCACTTAGCTTTTTTCACATCACATGTGTGGTGCAGGAATAACGGGAGATTTTGGTTAAAGAAAGCGATGTGTCATGGAGAAAAGAGGAATTGCCATATGGGTGAAGTGAAAAAAAGAAGCATCATTTACATTTATGAAAATTATGAGAGTAAGGAGTGAGTGGCATACACGGTAGACTAGTGTACTAACGACAGATATTGAGATGATGTGGGTTTGAAAAGGAACAAATGAAAGTGTAGGCCACTGATAATTTCATTGATATGAGAGGAGGAGGGATTCTAGCTCATTTGTGTCTGATGGACGATACTACTGTCTCTCACTGATGCAGCTAGCCCCTCGTGCGCTCTCTGCTGAAAAAGAGTGAATGCTACTCAAAATACAGACAGACAGGCGCCTCTGGTGTTTGCCTTCCATAACTCCTCCATAGTCAGTTGGTCTGTTCTGACCAGACCCTCTTTCATCATAGCCTCTGTTTCCTTCCTGGCCTTCATTATCTAACCCATGGGGACGCATA
>JAVHNL010000343.1:0-25000 GCA_031216105.1 Dalbergia cultrata | reverse complement strand
AACATAGAGGTCACAAATTCAAATCTTGAAAACAACCTCTCCACAAAATGAGATAACACTACATACATCTATCCTCCCTGAACCCTACCAAGTGGGAGGCTTGTGCACCGGGTTCGCCCTTTATGTCTTGTTTTAATGTTGTCTTTGCAAAACACTCAAATCTAGTTTCATGCCTTACAAGTTTAGGAGAATAGTATCTTTCCCCTTAAACTTTCACTCAATTACAAATAATTCGGATAAGCTTTCAAATCTTCTATTTAAACTCTTAAATTTTTATTCACTTGCAAATAACCACCACCAACTAGTAGACTTTCAATTAAATTTTAATATTTTTTTAATATTAAATATTTGCTCAACTCATGATCTCTCTTATATAGTACTAATATTTTTCTCTCATAAGTTGACGCAATTAATAATGAAGAAAGAGGATTTTCCATTCATAAACTCATGCTTTTCATTTATGTATCACATTATATGGGCTATGGTCTTTATATAGGCATATTTACATGATAAAATATTATTAAATAATATTCTTAATCCTTAAAATAACTAGTGGTGCATGTTGCTATATCTTGATAACTTGCATCTCTTCATGTATACAAATTTCCAGATTATTCTTACACAGTCTAATGTGTTCCATTTTAATTAGTTAACTTGGTGAAGAATATAAATTTAACTTGAATTTTACTTCATGCAAGGTGACATAACATAAATCTTCTCAAAATAAAGTTTCAACTTGAATTTTTCAACCCTTTAACATTTTACAATTACCATGACAAAGGAGGCAATGACTAATTATGAGTTGGCATGTATAGGTTTGATTTATCTCTTAACATTCCTTAACTTATAAATAATTATATTATAAATTATTGAATCTTTCCATTGACATTAAACTCAATAATTCTCATAGCGGTTTTTTAGTTCAATTTAGCTTACCTCAATTCAAGAGCACAATTAGTTGTGAAAACTTTGACACGGGACCATCATAGATGTTTATGATGCGATTCACCAATCCTTGGTATAAGTGAGGTCGATAAAATTGTGTATATATATAGTTTACGGATTTGATTGAAAAGTTTAATAATTGACTGTAATTATTTGCAATTGAGTGAAAATTTAAGAACCCAACCGGAAGATTTGAAAATTTGAGAGGAGTATAAGCAAAAGGTGTTCTTTCCCCTTAAAGCTACGAGTTACAACTAATGTTGTAGTATGAACCTAAAAGCTTAATTATGTAGCGATATATGCATGTGTTGATATTGAGGGATCGATTGTTAGTGGTATATATGAAAAAATGTTTCATAACCCGTATATATGGGCTCAACATCTCGATAGACACCCTTGGTTCACAAAAAAAAAAATGTATAGATATTGAGGGAAACGACAACTGATTTCATTCTGCCTTAACGACAAGGACGACCGTGACCGCCAAACGACAACAACGACTTCCAGTTTGTGTCGTTTCAAAAGGCTCTGCGGAGCGACGGCGAAAAACAGTAACTGATGGAACCTGAACCTGTTACCATTGCTGTTGGTTGAGGCTGATTTCATTTCAGAGATGAAGGTGAAGCAAAATCTTTGCCGAGCCATTGATCTTTTGTACTCTCGTGGCCCTGCTACTTCCGATGCCTACACCCGTCTCGTTCTTCACTGTGCTCGTGCCAATGACTTCGTTCAAGCCAAGAGATTGCAGTCTCACATGGAACTTCACCTTTTCCAACCCAAAGACTCCTTCATCCACAACCAGCTCCTCCATTTGTACGCCAAATGCGGCAAGCTATGTCCTGCTCGAAACCTGTTTGATAATATGTCTAACAGAGACGTTTATTCTTGGAACGCCTTGCTTTCTGCTTATGCTAAGTCGGGCTTGGTTGAGGATTTGCGTGCTGTCTTTGATCAAATGCCTTGTCGTGATTCCGTTTCTTATAACACCTTGATTGCGTGCTTTGCAAGCAATGGGCATTCGGGCAAGGCCTTGAAGGTTCTTGTGACAATGCAGGAAGATGGGTTTCAGCCCACCCAGTACTCCTATGTGAATGCGATGCAAGCGTGTTCTCAGCTCTTGGATTTAAAGCGCGGGAAGCAGATTCATGGGAGGGTTGTTGTTACTGGTTGTGGGAGTAATGCTTTTGTGTGGAATGCTGTCACTGATATGTATGCAAAGTGTGGTGATATTTGTAGGGCGAGGTGGTTGTTTGATGGAATGACTAATAAGAATGTTGTTTCATGGAATCTTATGATCTCGGGGTATGTGAAATTGGGGTACCCTGATGAGTGCATTCATTTGTTTAATGAGATGAAGTTATCAGGTTTGAAGCCTGACCAAGTTACGGTCTCAAATGTTCTCAATGCTTACTTTCAGTGTGGACGTGTGGCTGATGCAAGGAAGATGTTTAGTGAAATTCCCAATAAGGATGAGATTTGTTGGACAACGATGATAGTTGGTTATGCACAAAATGGAAGAGAGGAGGATGCTTTGATGTTGTTTGGCAACATGCTACGTGTGAATATTAGACCTGACAGTTACACCATTTCCAGTGTGGTAAGCTCATGTGCCAAGCTAGCTTCTTTGTACCATGGTCAGGTTGTCCATGGAAAATTAATTCATATGGGTGTTGATGATAACATGCTTGTGTCAAGTGCTCTTGTTGACATGTACTGCAAGTGTGGAGTCACTTTGGATGCTTGGGTCATTTTTGAAACAATGCCTATTCGGAATGTCATTACTTGGAATGCCATCATACGGGGTTATGCACAAAATGGTCTGGTCCCAGAGGCATTAGCTCTGTATGAAAGGATGCTGCAAGAAAATGTTAAACCTAATAATATTAGTTTTGTGAGTGTCTTATCTGCTTGTATAAATGCTAATATGGTCAAAGAAGGGCAGAAGTATTTCGATTCAATCAGGGAACAAGGGATGACACCCACACTGGATCACTATGCATGTATGGTCACTCTCCTTGGTAGGTCAGGTTGTATCGATAAAGCGGTTGATTTGATCAAAGGTATGCCTCATGAACCAGATTACCTGATTTGGTCCACCCTATTGTCTGTTTGTGCCAAGAAGGGTGACATAAAGAATGCAGAGTTGGCTGCTGGTCATCTCTTTGAATTGGATCCACATAATGCTGGACCTTATATCATGCTTTCCAACTTGTATGCTGCTTGTGGGAGATGGAAAGATGTAGCCGTTGTAAGATCTGTCATGAGGAACAACAATGCAAAAAAGTTTGCTGCTTACAGTTGGGTTGAGGTTGAAAGTGAAGTCCACAAATTTGTTTCAGAAGATCGCACTCATCCAGAAGTGGAAAGAATATATGATGAATTGAACAGATTGATCTCAAAATTGTGGCAAATTGGGTATAATCCGGATACAAACATTGTTCTGCATAATGTAGGGCAGGAAGAAAAAATTAGATCCATCTCGTACCACAGTGAGAAACTTGCTCTTGTGTTTGCTTTAATCAGAAAGCCCAATGGAGTTGCACCTATACGGATCATAAAGAATATACGTGTCTGTGATGACTGCCATGTCTTTATGAAGTTTGCATCAATTGCTATTGGACGGCCAATCATTCTGAGGGATTCAAACAGATTTCATCATTTCTTTGGTGGGAAGTGCTCTTGCAAGGACCATTGGTAAAGTCTTAATTTAATGATCTCCAGCACATTTAATTGTTTCCAAAAGGAAGGCTGTTGACAATGGAGTATGCACTTTGTATCCTTTCTAAATGTTACAAGACATGATATAAATCTTGACTCAAAGGATTAGGGCAGCTGTAAAGCATGAGAAACCTTCTAAGAAAATTTCTTGTGATGCTGCAATGCAGCTTACAGTGTTTTAGACAAGGAAACAAGTATACTCTTTGAATTCAGTGATCAATGCTAGACACTGAAAGAGCATGTAGAATCGCGAGATAGTCCACAAAATTATCAAATGCCCATAACTTGCTGGATTATGGCTAAAAGTGCTCTGTGACATATGTTGCATGTAACTCAATATTGTGGCTGTGGCAATCGCTTGCCTCTTAAGGTAAATTTGAATTATGATTATACATGTTCTGAAAACATTGTGTTTTTTGTTAAGAAATAAAAAGATCAAGTTAATTTTTCTTCTTTTATTTCTTAGTAGCACAGTTTTAATTCCAGGTACGAATTATTGATCAAAGTACCTATTCTTTTGTTTTCATCATTTTTCATATTGTATAGCTGATCAATGATCCTACATTGCTATTATAGGTTGTTGGTAGGCATATTGCATGATGTACCATTATATTTGTAAGAGTATTGTCATTCATGCATGAGTGGTTTATTGGTTCTCTATAATATTATTTAAGGTGTCAAGTTTTTGGAAGATCAGCCATAAGGGAAACAAGAATTCTAAATTGTACTTTGTATACATTGGAGGGCAACTTGAAGTAAATTGCTATCTTGAACAATATGGGGGCATTTTTGTAACACTCTTTATTTTCATTGCCTCTTTCCCATGCTGAAAAAATAGAAGGATAACTTGGTGATAACTTTATCAGGGATGAGTATAGCCACCTGAGCATGATTGGACGTTAAATCTTCAAACGTAAGCTGCAGTACCAATGCCTGAGTTCATTGACAAATCTAGCTTCTTGATCTCCACTAACTGTTCTGCTGCCCAGCCATTTGACTCGTGCAATAGGTCTAATCAACTACGAGGTAAGTAATGCATTAGTTTCAATTTCAGAATGCAAACCTCACGTTCTTAAGTAATTATGATTATTGATTATCCTAGTAAATCAACAGTTGGTCTTGCATGATTACATAGGATGCAGGATACCGGTATAAATTAAATTTAATCACACATTCTTTTGTTGTAAATTGTCAACATGGTGATTACCTATAATTCTACAATTGGGCTGATCTAAAATCACTTTCTGTGTAGAGTTACTAGATGATGTAAGTCAATCAAGTTTTAACTGGTTTCCATGGTTCTTATTTCTAATTTGAATGACTTGGTCATTGGTCTTGCTGTGTTTCTGACCGCAACCATGTTATTTCCTGACAAACAGTTTCTTGGTGCCGAAATACAGTTCTCACTCACATTTTCCTGCAATACCTCTTTCTAGTTTTGTATATTTGGTGTTTAATGCCTTTTTATTAACTCTGGTCACTTTGCTCTGGAACAAGTTATTCTGGGTTGATCTCTCTGACTTCTCCTGAAGTCTGTAATCTACATGCCTATGGATTTGCACAAGTTCCCGTATGTGCAACCAATTTCTTAACAACATCATGCTTCCAGTTTATGTCAGGTATGAGAGAGTCTGGTAGTTAAAATTTTACACAAACATTTTTTCATTCAAAATGGTTCCTCCCTAGTAATGGGGTTTAGCCATACTAATTTAGAATATATGTCCTCTCACTTATTTGTTACATGTCATAAAACAAGAATCTTTAAATCAAAGATCTTGGAGATTTTCTTCCTAGTCAATTTGCTGGATGCTATTTGGAGGTTTTTTGTGTAGAGCATAGAGAGTGCCGTCTGTTGAAGGATGAATACTTTTAGTTGAGCTCTATTATGTTACTTTGAGCTTCACTTATAAGCATCCTGCTTTTGGTTGAGTTCACGTGTCCAAATAAGATTTGTGACCCCGATGCCAACTTTACCTAATTATACTTTATTGCTTTCCTTCTTGCCATGGACAGTAATTAATCTGTTAGTTTGCTCAGCTGTTTATGCCGTCTCAATATAATCCATGATATATCTGCCTAGTTTTCATTTTTGTTGAGGGTTACTGTGAAGTTCACATGTAATAATGTAGATGTAGAAATGGGCCCAAATCGTTTTCGGGCTACTGGCAATGGCCACTGTTGATGTCTTATATTAGGAGATTAATTATAAACATCTCTCTGTCTTTTTTTCAAAGAGACTGGTTTAGAAAACGCATGGTGGCCTAAGGAAAGACATGCCGGACATGATAATCAGGCCTATTAATTAGTATGGGCCCTAAAAGGATCTGAGATAAGTTATGGGCCCTTTCATTATAGCTTGTGTCTGTTTGCTCCGTTCTCCATGGTATAGTTTGAGTCCTACATTTTTAAGTTTATACTTAAAAATTTGTTATTGGGTCCGTTCTTTATGATAACTATTTTTAATGCAATATGAATGAGCTTTTGCACTTTCGACCAAAGAACAATATTTGACACTAAAAATGTATAAAAATGAAAAAGGTTTTACCCCCCCAAAAAAATATATCAAGCTTATTTTTAGGTGCTCAATTGGTAAAATCAAAAGCTTTGATTCAAAGCTAAGGGGTTTGATGTTTGTCAGTAATCATTTGTTGGGTCATACAATAAATTCTTCCTGAAATTTGAAAGATGTTCTGATTTTTTATTTAGCTATTTAAGTGATTTTGTACACGGTCTAAAGTTGCATTGTAGTTTTTTTAAAATAAGAGTTTGTTAATTAATGTTCTGAAAACAATGATTAAGAAATTAACAATAAAAAACTAATTGAAAAAATAATGTAGTTAATAAAAAATTAGATATTTTTTGGTTAAGAAAAATTAAAAGTATGTAATCTCCAAATTTTATAATATATTTGCGGTTTTGGAAAATTTCAAAACTCATCATTCAATATAAAACTTATCAAATTTAATTTCTTAATAAGCATTCTTAATATAATTGTTATTAAAACCCTAAAACCTCTCCAAAAAAACAAAATTTAGACCCTAAAACTGAAAGTAATTATTTGTATTTTATGAGCCCATAATCAAAAAGGGGGCCATGATCTGATCTAAGATTTTTGTGACAGCAATCATGTCCAATCCAACAAGGATGAAGTGCTCCGAATAAAAACAAAAAGGGCGAGATTCACACACGTCCGCAACTGTGGATAGAAAAATGCAGCATAGTTGTACGTCGCTACTCATAACTCTTTTAGGAAATGTTTGTTTAGTGTCTACAAGATAAAAATAATAAATATGTATAGAGATATTATTAGAAGAAAAAATTATTCAATCCCTATTGTCTTCATACTTTAAGGTAGTATTTGTTTCCTGTCATAGGATAAGAAATATAGAGATAGTAGAGACGAAGACATAAAGAATTTTGTCTTTGTATCATGTTTGGTTGTGAGGTATAAGACATGATAACTGTCTCTATTGACTGGCGACAATTCGACGTAGACCAGTGGCGGTCCGGCATTGATTGGCTGTGGATGTTTCTGTCTCCATGTCCTGTCCCTACTGTCCTCACTTTTTAGGAGGACAGAAATACAGAAAATTTTTATCTCTGGAACAACAAATTTTTCCATCCTCGTACTCCGTATCCACCACCAAACATGACATAGGGACAAATTGTCCCTATATTTCTGTCTCAAGATATCAACCAAACGGAGCCTAAAGATACAGAAATTATGTTTTTCTGTCCTTTGTT
This sequence comes from Dalbergia cultrata, assembly GCA_031216105.1. Lineage (NCBI taxonomy): Eukaryota > Viridiplantae > Streptophyta > Magnoliopsida > Fabales > Fabaceae > Dalbergia > Dalbergia cultrata. The sequence continues at coordinate 17,593 of JAVHNL010000343.1, read as the reverse complement.
ACTGTCTCCACTATCCAACAGATTTGTGTCTTTGGCGTCTCTATATTTCTATCTCAGAGATAGTAAACAAAGACTATCTTAAAGTGAAAATTTCATTACTTTAGAGAGTAAAATGAGGTGATTTTACTTTTGAATTAATAAAATTAGAAGTGAATCTTTTTTTACTTTATTAATTTAAAGGTAATACTCCTAATTTAAAAGTAAAATTCTCATTTTAGTGGATCTAAATTTCAAATCCTTTATAGTTAGTTTGGTTTAGATTTTGATAGAATTGCTTTAGAAATAATTGATGTTAAAAAAATTGATGTTAAGAAAGTAAATTTAGAGATAATATTTTTATTTAAAAATAATAAAGTAAATTGTTTTTAAAGATTTAATTATCAAAATAGACATTGTTCTATTGTAAGAAAAGATGGGATAATAGAGTAATTTGCCAACTTCTACAGCTTGATTGTTGTTGGAATGAGTCACTTTCAACCAAAATAAGAAATTCTTACTTTCATCACAATCGATTCTTTTAACCATAATTCACTTCTCTTGAAATTGAAAATGCTAAACAAACGAAAATAATTTTTCTCAGCTGGTTTCTTTTCACCGCAGCGAAAAAGTGAGGCAAACCAAACAGGCAGCAACATGTCCTCTTCTTTCTCAACGTCAACAAACAGCGCCCCACCATTTGGTGCCACCTGTCCTGATTTGCATGATTTGATCGTGACAGTATCATTGTCTTTTTCACAGCTCAAAATCTCAAATGACGTGATAGTATCATGCCTTTTGCTACAAGTCGGCACAATACTATTGGTTACCAATTTCCTGTTCTTCAATTGCCTTTCTCATAGAAAATAACCATTCATCTTTTGCTGGGTCTTTATTTTTTTTATATGGGATTTTAGTAGAATATTTATACTAATATAGTATTTTATGAAAAAATCACATTTTTTTTCAATATAAAATTCGTTAAAAGTGAATTTAAATATATTCTGTCAAAATCAGATTAAGTGTAAAATAAAAGTTAATATAGAATCTGTCAAAGATAAATGCAGAAATACAGAATCACCAAAGACAAATTCAGAAAAATAAAAAATAACATAGAATCGACTATAGGCGGATTCTATAAACATCATATACAAGTAAATTTACCCATTATTTCATATAAGTGTAAATCACCTACCCAAATACTATATACAAATTATTTTTCCTCTTTGGCTTACCCAATTAGGTATATTATATTATTATTAGTTTTTGTTATTTATTTCATTGTTTTCTAATAGGACCAAAAAATATGAAGACTGAGGTATGCCCACTAATAATGTTTTCGGTTGATCTAATTGACATTTCAGTCAAGTAGGTATATGTAATCATTATCAAGTTAAAATGGAAAGAAAAATTATCCTGTGAAAGAATTAAAAAAAAAAATCCCCAGATACTAAGAAAATAAATAATAATAATAATAATAATAATAAAGGGACCGAACCAACAACCACTTGTGTCTCCACAATCTAAAGCAGGGAAAAGGAAATGAGAGTCAGGAAAGAATTAGGGGATGAAAATTCTGTCCCCAAATAATATCTATTTTTTTATTTTTTCTAATAATTTATTGATATGTGAAAAAAAATAAGAATGAATATGGATTTAAAAATTCACAAATTATCAAATAAATAATATCTATCTGTCACATGTCGATAAATAATTAGGCGATAAGAAAAGACACATTATTTGAGAGCTAAAGATTTTCATCCAAAAATAGGGGATGTCTAGTCTTTTTTGGTAACGAGGGGATGTCTAGTTTATTTATTTGTATTTTATTTTAAGTGCATATTTTTATGAATAAATAAATATATGGCATTATTTTTGTTTTATTTTTATTTCTAATTTTGTTATAAATGGAAAGAACTTTAAATGCAATACTTTATACTTATTCTAATCCAAGATGACGACGTTTGATTCATCAAAAAGATGCAATACCGGAAATAGATTCATCAAAAACAAAAAAGAAAAAAAAAAGATGACGGAAATAGGGAAATAGACAAAAAAAAATGAGGGGAAAGGAAATCATTTTCGTTATTTGAAGGTTTGAGCATATATGAAAAACAGAAATAAATTCCAGAAGAATTATTCATTTTCACTTTTCCTCCCAAAGTGTTTTTTTTCCCCGTTATTCTCAAAATTGAGATGGAATAGACTACAGAGAAGAACGAAGGAAACCAAGAATTATAACATCTAAAACAATATAAATTTTCATTCCGTTTCTTCACATATTCTTTCTCTTATTAATTTATCAAAGAAAGAGAGTAATTTTGTTATATTTCTTCGTTTCATTTTCCAGCCAATTTCCATTAATTTTTTTATTAAGAAAAAGTTATTCAAACACAATGTTGAAGAGAATCAATGTTGGGAGATAATTTTATGCTCTTCATTTTTGTGATGATACCAGTATCTGTATTGACTAGCTAGTAGACAAAATCAGAAAATTTAGCTACCTGCTTTATTTAACTGAAATATACCAACAAAAATGTAACTTTTATGTTTGATCTTAGTTGACGTATATTATTAGTGTAAAAATATTTCACAAGTGTATATATATATATACACATGTGTGTGTGTGTGTGTGTGTGTGAGAGAGAGAGAGAGAGAGAGAGAAGAGTCTCAAATACATAGTAGAAAACAGAGTAACGCAACTGAGAAGTTCGAAACGCAGAGAGAGAGAGAGAATTGAGAAATATTGGTTGTATACTTGTATTGAATGAGAAATGAAGTACTTAGCTGATATGTACTGCTACCTATTGCTCATATACATAATACAATGAGGCTTTCTCTCACCAAGCTAACTAACTTGAGATAACAAATTTAACAGAATATTAACCTACTAACTGCTTTCCTTCCAAGTCATTAGCTGCTGAAGCTTCAGCCTTCGTATTGGTTAACAGCATTCGCTATGAGAAAAAGTAATGAAAGTCAACAGAATTAGTCTAGTGAGGAAAGTCAACAGAATTAGTTGTTGCCTTAGTAATTTACCGATAAACCCCCATTGCCCAATTTCTCAACTCCCATGCCCGGCCGGCATCGTATTTTTTTCGTCGGCAAGGGATATTAGTCTTTAGAGGATAGATTTGGTCCAAAATGACGTTTCCATATTCTGGTCTGATTCAACTATTTTGATTTTATGCACCACGGTTGATTTGATGCTACTAGCTCTTGCAATCCACGAACAATAAAATGTTGTAATTATCATGCCACCCCACCACTCCCGTCTCTCTCCTTGCCTCATCGCTTCAATCGTTTTACATAATACCACATGTGCTCTGGACTTTAGGCCACTCCATGTAGTCATTCAAAATATCAATACCATATGTATTAATCATACATATGTACCCTTTTCGTGGACGAAGGAATAATTGTATTAATCGCACAAAACATCAATGGTGATTGGTTGCATGAGTGGGCGCATAAATAGTTCAAGTCCATTAAGCCCAAATACAGTGCATCATTAGCTTCTCCCTTTCGTTGGACCCAGTAGGCCCCAAGTGCTGTCGTGAACCAATATAGTTTCGACAGCCGCAAGAATTGAAAGATTGCGACGGCCTAACGAAAGAAACAAGTGGGACCAGAACAGTGACTATTGCTTTCCAAGGGCCGCTGTCTTTTTCACCTTCTCAAGGGCCTTGACAAGTGACCTTTGTCTTATGGTACGGACAGACTACCAGATAACGAATGGGATAATGATACTTCCACGCTCAAATAGTAAACACACCCAACACCCAACAAAGAAAAAAAATAAAACATGATCAGAGAAAATAAGTAAAAAATAAAAAAGTAATATGAATTCCATACTTAATATTAGAGGAGGAGTGTTTAAGGTATGCAAAAATTTAGATATTGAAATAATATTTGGTATAACAAATATAATGAACAAAATCAACAAAGACAACAAAGGTGGAGTTCACCAATGGCCGAAAAAACAAAATGTAGGGGTTACTCTTCCCCCACAGATCCCAAAAAAAAAAGAAAAAAGTGGGACCAGAGGCGTAAGTGACAGTATGATGTTTGTAATATTAAGGAGCAATAAGAAGTAAAAGAAAAGTGTGAGGAGGAACTAGTTTGAAGGTTGACGAGTAGGGAGGAGGAGGGTGATGGTGATGAAGGTGAAAGTCAGCTAGCTTTTCAGCGAAGAGTGAGGCCTAAGGGAAAGGGAATGGGGAGACTGGAGCACGTGCCTCTGGCGGCACCAATGCCGACAGACACTGTTCATTTAGTCAGAGTTTTCCACCGACCACCGCCATAACCCTAAGCCGCACCCTCACAACCTTTTCAAGTTTGACCCCTTTTACATATATTCCACACGGTTGACGCGGTTCCACCAGCGGCAGCGGGGCCTGCCTCTCATCTCATGAGCTAGCCATGAGGTTGAAATATACAGCGGCCCTAATGTTTCTCTCATTAGGCCAGCTTCTTCCATTACATGTCACGTTCATGCATGTGCCCCACTGCCCTCCCTGTCTATCTATATACTATATACTATATACTATTCCTTTTTTTCACTTCCCCTATTAACCTCTGAAATCATATGGGCGATTCTAATACATACTGATAGGTTATGTAGCTATATGCATTTTCTCCAATTAGCTTGAGATATTGTTGTCTGCTTAGCCTTACTTTATGAGTGTTTCTAATTCGTATAAATTGGAGAGAATATTCTCTGTGTTGTACAAGCATTAATAATAATAATAACTGTTCTGTCACTTACAAATAAAATTTCTCACAAACTATGTAAACTCTCATTACTATAGATCATTATTATTCTTTATCTTCCTTTCCCTTATTTTTTTAACATATAACCAGACGTGTTCCTGTCTTCCAGCTAATCCGACTCTGTGAAGTTAAATTGTTCTTTAACGTTATTTTCTAAAATAATTGGCAAAAGTTCATAGAATTTGATTGCCATAGTTTGTAAAATATTCTTATACTATCGGTCGATGAATAATATATTGACAAATCATTAATCATGTGTAATTGTTTAAAATTTGAATCAAAGTTGGCTACAAAATAAATTATGTGACAACTTTTTATTAGTTGACACGGTGAAAAAGTTTACGCTGTCATGTATGTTAATTAAACTCAAAATTATAATATTTTATAATTCAATTAATTCATTTTTTATGATAATATTATTTTTATACAATTTATTTTGAAATACATATTATAAAATATCTCTTGATTTTAATTTCTTACATCTAAAATTTTATAATTTTACTATATATAATATTAAAATCTTTATATATTGTCTAAAAATTAAGTTGATCTTATTTAATTTTGCTCTATCATTAATTATGCTATTATTGGCTCTGGTCCAAATTAAAAAAATGACTCGATTAAAAATATCGAGCTGAATTTGAGTTTAGTGAAGCCCAATCGAACCCGTCATGTACAAAAGTTCTACATATGCAATTGCAAATGGCATTACTAATATATTCTTTCTTGATCAGCAGACGGCTATACGTAACTACTATGATAATGATTTGATTAATGCCAAATTCAAGCATTGTAATCAAATTAATTAATTAATCAATTAAAAAAACTGCTAGTGTATTCGTGAAACGCGTTTGCCATAAATTCATGAGGACCTAAAAATCTCAATCATGGGAGAAAGACTGGACTCCTAATTCAATTCATTGGAAAAAAAAAACTCTCCTTAGCTAGCTAAAATACAAAATAATAGGGTCAATAATTGAAGGATATTATCACAAAATCTATATGCTTTTATTGCATTTAAGATCTTACTGGAGATATGGAAAGTGAACCGAGTATATTCCACTCTACATGTGTGCGGATGGTCACTTCTCCTTAGAAGCCGATCATTTGGCTGTCTTAGTACTCAGTACGTAGCCTCACTGTCTGATCGCTATTTTGTGGATTTTTCTTGTGACTGCATTTTTCTTCACTGAAAATCATATTCACATATCTTTCAATTGGACCACTCCGTACTAGCCCCAACCCACATCCTTAAATCTCTTGGCTTTATACTTGAGTCTTTTCGACCCTCCAGACTTCAAGATTGGGGAGGCTTGTGAATCGGTCAGCACTGGACCAACCTGCATTCTCATTTGGACTGGTCTTGAACAGCCCCTTGTCTAGCCTAACTCGCTCAGACCTAACATGTGAGGGCGAGAAACATAATCTCTCCTATTAATGTCTCATGATCCCCCTCATTAATGCCTAGCTAGTATATACTCCCTCTCTAGCAGAGGGAGAAGAGGTGGGGATTCTTTAACCTTAACACTAGTTTACCTTTATCTTGAGTCATACAGCAACACCAATATAATTATATCTTTTCTTTTGTTTCAGCAATTATTTATTATCACATGTAAGATTATTAATATATATTTAATAATTTTTTAAAATATTTAAATGCTCATTTTCTATTTAACAATAACTAGCTAATTTGTGAAACAAAGGAGACATCATCTAAAGGCATTAATTTTTTAATATCAGTTTATCCGAATGAATAATTATTTCAAGATCGAGGAGGTACTATGAAAAGACGTCACCAATTACTATGCGAAAACCAATTGCACCACGTGGAATTGGTAAAATTTGCAGCAACTTATTATGGGTTGAAAAATATTTTTATCCCGAGAAATAATAATTATATTAATAAAATATGAGATACTGTACTGATTCACACCATCTATCATTAAATAGAATGTGAATTAGACTTAAATAGGACCTATGTCTTGTCCAATTATAAATAATATATGAGTGACATAATGTCCCACACACTATGAATATAAATAATACTACTCTCTTATCTCATGTATTCAACTATGTTTCTATTAGTAAACAAATTGTTTTTCACGTTTCCAAATTGCTAGACAATTTGCATCAAATCAGAACTTTGTCACCCAGTAAATGGGTTTTCAAACTATTCCAAAAGCATTTGTCTGTGATTAAAGAGATTTTTTTAACGAAACTAATTAAGACTAAAAAATATCCTCTCCATTTCATTATAAGTGTCGATTTTTTATGTTTTAATATTTTATAACATTTTATCATTTAGGTTATCTATATAACATTAATTTTTTCTTTCATTTATACCTTTAGTATAAATATGTTAACTAACTAATTAATATATTTATCAAGATGAGTAATAATAACAATACGAAAATAATTTTGTTACCTAATATAATTTTTTATATTTATCAAAAAAAATTTATGTTGTTTTATTTTTAAGTGTTATTATAAAATTGAGGGATTAATAAAGTACAGACAAGATAAGAATGCGTTTAGTTTCTGAATAAGGTTTTAAGTTTTTATTTCAATTTTCTTAGTTTTTTCGGATTCTGTCAAGAATGACGTTGAATTTCACGTTGACTATGTATAAGACCTTAACGCTAGGCTTAAAAAGATAACATTGACTATATATGTCTCAAATTATCTTATATTTATTATGCTAGTAATTCATCTAAGACTAAATTTGCGAGCTAGAAATTGTTTGTTGATTGTTCTGTCAAAAAGTTGTGAGTGATTAAATAGAGAGGAATGATCCATAAATATGATACGATAATCAATAAATATCTCAGAATATGAATTTTTTTTTCTTTTGGCAACAACAGAGCCTGACAATCACTCTGCTTCAAATAATGAGATAGAGGATTATTCTAATGATTTTGCTGCATTGACCAAGTTTAGGTCATCCCATGACATACTTAAATGAGCAATTAAGAGGTATTTTTCAAAAAGGGGCATGTGGGACAAAAGCTAAGGCTAATCAAAAGATGAAGGGAATGACATGGCTTAATCGGAAAAAAAAAATGAAAAACATGTATTCCTTTTCTTCTTGGACGCACGATAAAAACATATTCCGAAAGAAACACAAAGTGAAAAAGTAATATGATATGAACCATCAAATTAAAGCCACACTATTTCCTTTTCTTACTTTTCTCTACTTTGGGTCTCATCAATGTAGAGTAAAAGCACTTTACTCTTTGGCCCAGTTTCATAAGGGACAAATCTCAATGAAGCTTCCAAGTTCTAATCTCTTGCCACATTTTCATAACACGGGGTCTGTTGTAAGGGAAACACTCAGATCAATTTTTTAACGGCTTGTATTTAATTCTCAAATCAACGAATAATAAATAAATAATATTTTAAATGAGAATATATTTTTTAACTTTTAATCTTTCTATCTTAAGAAAAATGTAGATATATTATTTTCAAATAATTAAAACAAATATAAAAACTTTGATAGAATAACTCTTATCCGTAGTCTAAACCATACGATAACCGCTTTAATTTCCTCGTTTTTCCATGGGAATTATATACTAATCATCATTAAAACTATCGAGAAGTACCTTTGTTAGCTCAAAATATTATTTTGAAATGTCTCATAATATATATTCAATGTATATTTGATCTTTGTCAAAAGAATATTTTTGCAGAATATTATGGATCATCAAAAAGGAAATAACTTGATTATATTCAAGAGAGAGAAAGATATTCTTGATTGAAGATAATGTGTGCTTACACATTTGAGAAGATTGCATATAAGAGAAAAAGGAAAAGCTGACCACGAAATCCTATGCCACATGTTATAGTTGCTGAACGTGACTCAAAATGGGAAAGACATATATTGGGATGTGCATCATTTTATGGAAAAATAAAGAAAAGATTTCTGATATAGCTCAAATAAAATAACAAAAGAATGCCCAAGATCCATGATTTATTGTGTCAAGATATTGAGCGAATATAAGGAGGAAAGCATGTCCATAATGGAAGGTATTAAGGACTAATCATCTACACATTGGAAAGAAAAGGATGTTGCTAAAAATAAGGGGATGCAAATCAAGATCACAGTAGCTATGAGATTAGCGAAATTCAATTCAAGGTTTCCTACTCTTTATTGGAAAGATTGCTGCATGATAGGATCAAAATATACATCGAGAGCAAACTTTATTAAAGGAATAATTATGGAGTTGCAACGGCTAGTGATAGATAAAATAATAAAAAGACCAGTCTTGTCCAAAGTACCAAAGACGTGGAACACTAGTTAGTTTGTGGGAAATATTTTAAAAACACTCCTTCATCCACATTCTCAAGTTCGTGAGCATCATTTTGTTTTAATCTTAGTAAGAAGATTGCGAAAAAAGATTGAGTATTGAGCGATTATCTTCTATACAAGAATTTCAAAAAAGTCTCTTTGTTTCAAGAGGGAGTGAACCTCTTGTTTTGGTTTAACTTAGAAATTTTGTTTGGCTTACTGCCTTTGAATATAATGTGGGAGTGAATCACTCACTACAAAAAAATTATGCCTAAAAAAATATTTAGTTTTAGGTACACATAAAAAGTGTTACTTTTGATATAGCAAATGCTACACTTTTTAAAGTTAAGGTATTTTTTTTTTAAGAGTTATTATATCACATGCGGTCAATTGTCAAAGGCAATATCACTTTTAAGCTAATGCATCACTTTCATAGTGTTACTATAGTAAGTGTGACCAATTGTTTACAGCGACAATTTTGAGTAGAGAGGGCAACATCTTTTAGATATTAAAGACAATACATTTTAAAAAAAAATGTTGTCTATATGTACAAAAAGTAACACTTTTCAAATGTTTCAAAAAATAAGTATTGTTTTGGGCCAAATTTCTTGTAGTGACTAGATAATAAAGACCATTGATACAATTTATCTCTGATTGTTTAGTGAAAAATCTCACAAACAGTGGGAACTAGATGTAGATTCCACATGGGAATCGAACCAGTATAAAACCATTTATGCAAGCTCTTCTACCCTCAATCTCCCCTTTAGACATATATATGTTTTACTTTTAATCTCTAATATAGTTTTGATATAAACTACATAATTAGTTCAGCTAAAAATATCATACATATTCAATATACTTTTTATTAATCTTGTATATTACTTTGAGCTTTTTTATTTGGATGTATAATGTGCAAGAAAATGTTTTAAAATACTAAGGACTTATTCAAATCCCCCTTTCTCAAATCCTCTAGTACCATCAACCTTTTGCTATATTCGGCATATCTAAGTCGAAAGCTATGCATGTTCAATTTGTATATTCAAGTAAATATTTTATATCATTGCTTTTTTTGCCTAAAGATTGAGAAAATATATTTTAACACCTTCTTTTAGGAAGGGCACCTAACACTTTATAAAAATAGAGGAGAAAATATGGAGAGAGATAAATAGAGAATAAGAAAATACGTGGATTCTATACTTTTTGTTAGAAGAATGTTTTAAGTATTTGAAATTTTACGACGTTGAAATAATACTCATTAAAAATTGTTTCTCTTTTCCATTAGCTTTGCGTGCAAAATTCACGTGGTGGGAATATATAAACATTTTTCTTTTGGTCCGTATCATGAGGAACTTTACATTTAATTATGGTGAAAATAATTTGCATGTACTATAAAATAATTTTATATTATTAATTAATACAACTTTAAAATATTAATAAATTATAATAAGTTGTTATGATAGTACAAATAATTATTTGCCATGATTTTGCAACGAACTTTACATTTTCAATATATAAAATTTGTTCCATTTATTTTACGAGTCTCACTTACAATGAGAGTAGTACATAAGAAGTTATTCGAACATTATTTTTTAACATGATACTCGACATTTACGAAAAGAGTGATTAGAAATTGTAAAAGAAGCATATGCGAAAGAAAACATACGGTGGAGTCAATCCTTTTCTCTCTGAATGTGCACATGTTAGATATTGTTTGAAGCTAAAAATTGGGTCCGCTGGATTTTACAAAAAATATTTTTTTCAATTATTTTTTAAAAAAATATTTACAAACAATTATCTTATTTTTATTTTATTTTCATTTTTAAGATCTTACATTATTTATTATTATTATTATTATTATTTCTTCATAATTTTTTTTAAAAGTAAGCAAAATGAAAATAATGTAATATTTTGTAATTGATATTAAAAAATAAAAAATATTTTCTGAAATTTAATAGGTCTAAGAATCATATTTTCTCTTTTATTCAATTTTTATAATGCTTCCGAACCGAAGCATGTGGATGAGGTCTAACTTTACAATTATATTGTGTTTTTTCTGTCATTACATTACATTAAGCATTATCAAGAATGCGTAGACTTTGGAACCACGCCACTTAACTGCAGCACCCAAAAGTAAACAGTCATAAATGGTGAAAAGAATAGGCAGGCCTGTAGCAGCTATATATCTCCCTCAACAAAATAGCCTTCACCAATTAAGAGATGAAAGCAAGACGGGGCGTTTCCAGTCTACCTCCACCTAAATATTAATGAGTTATTAACAACCTAATATATTCAGTACTTGTTTAGTACTTGTTTCCGTTTATAATATAAGTTTTTTTTAATTTTATATTTGGTTTAAAATATAACTCATTTTCACATTTTAAGAAAGTATTAGTTATTTTTTATCTCATTTTATTTCTATATTTATGATAACTGGGAATAAATGGATGTAAATGTGATTATTTGATAGAAAAATAATTTATAATAAGTGATAGATGGTTTTTTTTCTTTTATTTTTATTTTTTTAAAGATAAGTGGAATCTAATTGTCGTTTTAATTCTCATAGATGACCTGAAGCAACTTATATTATGAATTGGATATAGCCGTATTTAATAACAAGAAGAAGTAACGTAAAAAAATAAGTAACAAATTTCACATAACGAAAATGTGCTAGTTCTATGGAAATCAAAGAAAGCCAGAAATCACGAGACATCAAAGAGAAAAACTATTTTTGTCTTACCTATTAATATAATTCGTCAAATTTTAGTTCATACCACTAAGCATTATTGATACGCAAATGATTCAAAACCATATGGCTAAGTTACTGGGAATGTCAACTTACGGGTTCTCACATGAAAGTGTCATTGTTTACATTACCTACCGCGAAGCACAGAGCGGATACTAGTAATATGGCAAACATAAAACTTTCTTGCATGCTGATGAGCCTTCAAGTCAATATCCTTTCCAACTGGCAGTAAAACATTTCCACATCAAAAAGAAGTAAAAAGGCAGTGAAATTGACAAGATAAATCAACTGCTTCAACTTTGATTGTTTTCCAATTGCTATTTCAAATCATCCATTTTCGTTGTCGTTTTATTTGCCTTTACAAGCTTTGTCGACGAGGGCCTTCCAAACTGAAAATGCACTTAGCTAATGACAAGTGTTATGTTCATCTTGCCAATCTGCATACTAATGAGAAAGAGCAAAGTTAGAAGAATGATGATGCCATTCTTTTTGGCCGACAAATTACTTGCTAAGGACTTTCATATAGTTCTTCTAGTTAATACTATACCGAAAGTTTATCGACTATGGCATTACCCTCTTGGAATCTGACACTCGTTTGATTTGTGAATTGACCACAAGGGTAATTGTGTCACTTTCATTATCCACTAGGTCCCAAGGATTTTCTGCTTTATGAAAGAAGATAAGGCTTTCTTGATGGGTACCTAATGCGCTACTGCAAATACATTCAAGCAAAAGACAATGATATCCTAAGAAGTAGCTGCTGTTTTAGGTCCATCAGTTTGGACATAAGAATGGTTTGAGGATGGAACGATGTATTACTGTCACAAATCCCAATCACAATCACTATCGATAGTAAAATTTCGTTTTGATCTTTCTAATTTGTATGTTACCTTACATTATCTGACAAATATAATTGCATACCGACAAGCATATAAGTTGTTGCGTAGTGTATAGAGCTTTCAGTTCCTTTACGGGCCACAGTTTTGCGATCACAATTCACAAGTTAATCTTCTTTTCCTTTGAGCAATTGAAAAAATACTACATAATCTGCACAATTTGAAAGTCGATCTTTTCCCAAAATTTGCCTCCAATAATGATATTTGTATGTGAGTACTACCTACAATTGATATCACCATATGAGGGGGAAGAAGAAGATTATTCACACCACCCTAGTTTAGCAGCCAAATCTTGCTACCAATAGCTGGAATAATATCATTACAATGTTTCATAATAATCTCTCGTTTTAAATTTCAAATAAAAATAATGGGTCCCTGAAATGAAGATTCTGCTTGCTTTTATATTTCATTCCAAGCTCCTAATTGTCATTCATGGACCACAGTGAAACAGATGCGTAGATGCTTCGTTCATTACTAGAAGCCTAGAGTCAAAATAAACTGCTGACAAATTGAAGAAGGGTGCTGAACAATGAGGATCTAATAGTCATCTTGTATTAATTTGATACTACTATGTCTGCCATTACCTATTAACGTGTATCCTATTTTGATTAGACGAAAGATATAATTCCCTAGTCTTAGTACGAAATTTCATCCTGTTGCTTCTCAGTAAGAAGAAAGGGACACACCATTATTGCTAAATGCTAACGCAGTTAGAATTTTAGTACTAGTTGACTCCGTTCACTTCAATTCAATCTTCCTATTGGGTTCTCAGGTTTCAAGCTGTGATATAATTACTTGTTATGAGAACTGTTAAAACGCACGGTCATTTTAAACAAGCAGGAAACTGAGCAACAGAATCTTTAGGTTCAGGCAATAATTTATCATCACTCATCTCTGGCTTCAGTGACATAAAAGTGATAAAAGTCTCCCTTCCATTATAAGAAAGAGTAATCACTGTTGGTTCATTGCCTTATCTACCATAAGAGGGGCCCAAATCTTGATCCAACCATTGCAATACAACTCTTGTCGTGAGGGAATGAGGCCACATAGCCCTCCTTAGCTGACAAAAAAACTTTTGGGGGGACATGGTTCTCTGGACTCTGGCGACTCCCATTTCCATCAAATCACCTCAACAATCTTCAGTGTGCTCTGCAGCTGCACAACATACACACACGAATCCTATCCATAAATAAATATTTATCAAATTGAATTATCTTATTTCCGTGTCATATTATTGAGTTTGTGACACCTCTTTCCTGCTTGCATTGCCTTATGGTTTCCAGAGAGCAGATATAATAAATAATGTGTAGCAGACAAACCGTACCAAAACTGATACAACTCAATATGGTGAAGGCATTATAAGGTTGACGCTTATTAAAAGAACCAAATCTAAACAACAAAATATAAATTAACTAATACAGAGAAAAGCCATTTTAGCTAGTTGTTTTTTTTATTCTGGTTTGGGGTCGCAAATTCTATGTTGAGATTTAAATATTAACCAGCTTCTAGTTATAGAATTGTCTCGTAATTAAGGCCATCTAAGATGATGTTAGTAACTGAGGCCAGTCTGTTCTCTGTTGTATCTATTAATGATTTGTAGTTGTTTTGTTGCTAATTAAAGCAAACCCACTGACTTGGTATTTTGGAGCGCCTGCAACGGTATGCAGAACCACGTGAGCATGGAATCCGAGTAAATTCACCATCCTCCAGTTAACCATAGTCACAGTAATTAAAACATTTTAGTCTTCATCCTCGCATGATTTAGAATTACTATCAAGAAATGATTAACTGAGTGATTGAATGCATGCATACTCACTATATGTAAAGGTCCATCAGGATTCAGAACAGGTAGTGTATTATTGTATTTCTTGTCAGCAACTAGGATTAGAAAATTTCCATAGTAACCAGATTTATTAACAGAATCCACTGTTAGCAGAGGTCTAGATGGGAACAGACCCTTTTACATCTAAGTGCGTGCAGAGGAATCAAGAGACTGAATTAGTGTTTACACCATATGAAACACTTCAGGGTGTGCATCAGTCCTAACTATCCTGTAATTCCTAAATATTTTCTTTCTTTGTTAGTTACAATTCAACTTTCGAATCCAAGAGCATGTGTGACTGCACTAGGAATAGCACCAGACTCGATAACATATGTTTAGCATAAACCTATAATAATGAAGGGGTCAAACTGCATTAACAATGCAGTTATTAGTGTTTGATCTCTTGCAACAGTCAACCTTAACCTCTTAAAGAATTGTTCGTAACGCAAAAGATACCTTATGATTCCTGTAAATCGCTCAGTTCTCTAAGGATCCAGCTTTTTTTCTTCAGAAATACTAAAACATTATACACAGAGAGATTTGGATGCACATGTTATGGCCTGTGTGCCCAATATTTCACACTATTGAAATTTCAATCGATGTTAATTGTGCTTAGCACACGCAAGAAGCAGCAAAGAATATGAAAGAAAGCGCCAACAATAGTGTATACATGATGAAGAAAGAAAAGATAGATGGAGAATATCCATCCACAATCTTACTAAGTGTCTTGATAATCGGTCCATTACGATTGATTTAATTAGAATCAATCTCATTGCTAGTTTTAAGATCTTGTCTTTTCCAACAAAATAATAAACCCAAATCTGTACTAAAATACTAAAATCGTATGCAAAACAATGGGTTATGGGTCCTTTGCCTCACATCTTACAGCTATGTAAGGGGGTCATGAAGTTTTGACTTCCTTATACTTTATTAACCGATAGACCTAGAAAGGATATGTGCTTTCAGTTCAAGTCACATAATTGAAAGAATAACATTATTTAACAATATCAATTTAATAATTTTAAGAGTATAAATCGTATCAACAATTTTCGGCATACATCTAACTTGTAGTATTGTAAAATAAATTATATATTAAAATGAATCCACTGGAAAAGAAATGGTGAATTGAACAAGGATAAGACACGGATTAAAGCGTTTGCTCAATTATTGGAGCAGAAGTCACTATTGGGAAATGGTATGGCTGGCGTCCACCTACCATTGGTATCCTCCCAATAATGTTGAGTTAGAGGTGATGGAATGAATAGAGATTATATAAACCACAAAACATACTTTTCGTGAGCTTATTTTCAGAAACAGGAAGGCTTATTAATTTGTGCAAATACTAGGACGTTAGTGGGGTTCAAACAGTGACTGCTTTTGTGACTATGAACACACGTATTATGCTTCCCTATCTTATTTTTATTTTTTTTTTCAGAAGAGAAGGGGGGGAATATGTGATGGAGAAAGTGTCATTTGATTATGAATCATCCGCAGAGCCAGACCACGGTACCATTTCATGTTCAGGATCTTCATTCTCACGAAGATTATGTACTAATGGACCACTATAGTATTTAATGTGATGAATGGTAGTTGAAAATAGATTGAGCAGTATTGTGAGGTGGGCCTATTGAAAAATAAATTATGCTAGTGTGAAATACGAATTCAACTCTGTTTTTCTGCGTTTAATTTACTGGTAATTTATTCTGCCCCTAATAGACTTTGGTTGAAAGAAACTATGCCCTTTACATTGTAGAGTTGAACAGTGATAAGTTCCAGGTTGAGAAAACGAAAAAGAGGAGCTTCTTCTAATAGTTTGGGCTCTTTTCTAAGCTTTGCTCGATCGTTATTGTTTATCATTTTCGTGTTTGTTGTATTTACAATACAAAAGAAAGCTCCATGTTCTGTTCCCTTTCAACAAAATTACTTCTGCGGTGGCTACTAGTGTAGGCTGAAGCTATTGTGATTGGAGGCTTCTAAGTTGTGTAGTGTGTACTTTAGTTTGGGATCCTGAATTTGTGTGCCGCTCACATGTTTTGTATTGCATTCATTCCGAACCTTAAACTTGGATCCTATCTGAGGTCTACAGTTATTATATATTATATACCGCGATAATCAACCGCAGGTTTCCAATGTCAATTCCAAAGTTTCAAGATATTGAGTTTTTAATTCGACCACATTCTATAGTCCAGGAAACACATGCATACATACGATCACATGTGATAACACAGCATACTTTGTGTTGAAATGCAAATTATTGCGACTAGAAAGAACCAGGACCCCACAACCAAAGAAGGTAAATGTTTTCAATCAAGTAAAAAAAATATATTAGTAGCTTTATTTCTTCTTTAATATATTTGTATGAGTAACTTATTTGTATGAGTAATTAATTCCGAGTGAAAGTAATATCAACAAGAACTGAAATTCGATTCATTAATTAAATTCACGTGTACGCTACAGATTCAAGATGAAATCGGAATTCACGTATGTATGGTCAAATGCTTCCACGTGAAAACAGAATATTTTAAATCAGTATTCGCCACATCGCTATTACTTAGTCCTTAATTTCCTGTAAGTAATATTTGCATCATCCATGCAAATCATTCCACACCCAAATAATGAGACAGCTTTACATTGGGTGCACGGCTTTGCTTTCAATGAAACTTTACCGCAGTTTGTAAAACCAGCTGAGCATGCACTATTTTCCAGTCCCCCGAATGGAAATACAGCTAACGAAAAAAAACAACAACCTCCGCGTTGGGAATCAAGGAATTATTGCTAGCTGTGGCTGCCTTGGTCAGTACTAGTCTAAGCTTCTTCCACTTTACAAATAGATTATTATTTATTACAAGTCTATGTAATTTAACATTTGATTAATCATATTTTAACGAACTGGACCTTTATTACCACCTTAAAAAATTGAAGTTCTCTTTGTGGGCCCAGCTTCCTGATATAGATATGGCCCGTTGATTAATTAAAAGAAGAAATAAAATAAAAAAAGAGTTAGCTGTAAAAAGAAAAAAAAAATGAAATAAAACTGTAATAGAGAATCTGCTTTTGAACCTTTTTTTATTACAGTCTCCGAAAAGTAGAATGATGTA
>JAVHNL010000342.1:0-88981 GCA_031216105.1 Dalbergia cultrata | reverse complement strand
TAAGGAGTGATGTGAGTAGCTATCCAAGAACTTAACCTTTTCTTGATTCTGGACAGCCATTTCTTTTTTTTCTTTTCTTTTTTTACTTTTTCCTTTTTCTTTCCTTAAGGGTCCAGGGCCAAACATTTCAAGGTTCAATCAGAAGAAGCAGGTGTCAATGCAGGACTTGTGTCCATATTTCCTTTAACAACACTATCAAGCTTACCTTTTGAACATAGAAAGATTGCGAAAGAGAGGAGCATAAAGCTCTTTGTCATGTGTTAGTATACGAGCACGCTCAATCTCTAACCTTGCAGCAAGAACTTCCAGGTCAAGTTTGGATGACCACCGTGGCCTCTGCAATCACAAGTAGAACTTCAGATTGAAGTAACCATAAGAATAACTTGTCCAGGTTGCTAGCTCATACTTGAAATCGAAGTCAATTATATACCATTGCACGAGAAGAAGCACGGCGGCGCACTAGTATTCTGTTCATCTCTTGTATTAATGTTCTTGACTTTGGCGGCATGTTGCACCTCATCTTCTTTTGCGTAGGTATAATTGCTGCAGTACTATTACCCGAGGCAGATAAACCATATTTTTGGAGAGAATTTTCAAGAAGGGTCAGATTAGTAGTTGTACTTTGTGGGGTAGGAACACCAATTTCTTCCTGTTTCCAAGAATCAATATTTTCATTTTTCACCAACTGAGGAATTGTAGAGATTCCCCTTTTTGTCTCCAAAATTTGGTTCACTGAAAGGCCAATCTTACTGTCCTTGGCCAAAGCTGCAATGGAACTTTTGTTGGAACCAACACTGTCCAACTCCAAGCTGTCTTTTCTACCAACATCTTTCTTCTGACGCATGAACGCAGAAGAATTAGAAAACTCTGAACCATTGCCTGTTAGTGGATTCCAAACACGGGAATACTTTGTTGTTGAATGTAATGATGGAAAGTTAACTTTATCCTGTAACAGTGCATAGTTTTCCGGCACTGAAGACCAAGGAGCATTTCCATTTCCATATGGAACCAATATTGATTGAAACAGAAAGAAATTAACACCCAGTGCCGCCAACAGATAAAGCAATCTCCGGTTGCCCATATTGCATAAATATTCAATCAGAACTGAGATGAAACCAGAATAGCATGATCATTATTTCAAAATTAACTTCAAGCTCCCCAACATTCTGCTGCATAAGTTCCCATATCACAGAAGTTTGAAACAAAATTAAAGGGTCCTAAACAAAATGGAAAATAGATAATTAGAGATTGCAGGCAGGCCAGAAAACTTTTGTAATTCAGATAAAGAGAATAGGAAAGAATTAAAATTGAATAAAATATGCGAAAAGGAACAACTGGGGTCCGAATTCCAGTTGGATCAGCTAGAACAATGCTAAGTGAATATTGGGTGTGTGTGTGTGGCTGCAAGTCTCAACTTCCAAGCATGCATGAACTTCCAAGAGAATGAAGAAAGTAAAAGCAAAGAGTTGAAAATTGCCATTGCTTGATTCTCCGCTAGAAGGAAAGAGACAGCATAGAGCAGTACAGTACTAACCTTGATCCAAATTAATTAGTAAAGAGTTTTATGCTTGAAACCTTCTTTTCGTGGTTTGATGCCTTCATCCTTCTCAGGAGCCAAACAGAACAGAGAAACCCATAAGCAGAAGAGATTAAAGTTACTAACTTTCAAGAATCCCTATGAGAATAACCATATTATTTAATTAAAACGTGGTCATCGAAGGGCCAAACACACTAGTTTCTTAACTTTATATATATCATCAGTCTGTAATTGTTAAAAAAAATAAAAAATAAAAAGAAAAGGAATCGTCAATCTGTTATATCAGTGTTTCGAGGCAAACACAGTAGTTACTGAGTTACCCCACTTCATTTTGATTATTTTTTTTTCCTTTTGATCTCTTTTTTTATTTTTGGTGTTTTAAGTGCGGCTTTTATTTCGAGTCTGAAGTAGTTGTCACTTGCAGGCGTTTTATGCAGAGCCTCCTCCTATTTAATGGACAGGGGCCCCGCGAAACCCAACGTCTAACCAAATGAGGTGTGCAGCTGGGTGAAAAATTCATTGTTTCGGATATAATTAATTATTATAAAAAAATAAGTAGTTTAAAATAATGTATTTTTATATTTGTTATAAATTTTATAAAAAAATTCAGGTATTAATTATTTTATTTAAAAATATTCTATTATAATTTAGTGAAATTTTATTCTAAGTTAAAAGATGAGTAAAAGAAATTTTCATAATTAAGAAATTACAATTATTAAACACAATTATTAAATCCTCCCTTGATTATTTGATTTCTTCGTTCTTATGATTATGTTAAGGATATTTTAAAAATTATGACATATATTTTTAAAAATATTTAATGCTAAATAAACTTTTTTTAAAAAATATTCGAGAATAACATTATCAAAAATATCATTTATAGAAATGTGATTTTTGAAAACCTAATTTCAAACCTCAAAATAAATTCTCTCGTAGTAACATGAACGGGTGATTAAAAGCAATAATATAATATATCGTTTGCAATTGGAGCCAAATTAGTGGATAATGCTTTATCCACATTTCCGGGTCACATACAAAAACACACCCCGGAGCCGGAGAAAAAAAATAATTTAATGGTTTATTAAAATATGAAAATGATAATTAATTTGAAACAGGAAAAACAAAAACCCTTATTTTTTAAAGTTGAGGGAGTAAATGAACACTCTTAATTCATGGACATCATAGCCCACTGAAGTAAGCAAACAAGAGTCAAATGTGAAAAAAAATTGATAATCGATGACCTGTTTTCTATCCATTGATCATGTACGAGACACCATACTATCTTAAACCGAGCACAGACCAAAAATAAATGAAAGCTATGTAAAAGGAATAATAAATTTACATGTTATGGACCAGTATTTATGGCATTGTTTTGGCTTTGCTGTTTAGTTGCAGCGTCAATGTTACTCTTTCATTTTTAAAATATTTATTAAATCTGAACAAATATAAATATTAATAGAGGTGATAAATAATATGATAATAAAATATTTTTATGTAAAATTATAATATATATACTAATATATATATTAATATATTTAAATGATCATTAATTATAGAACATATCAAAAGATTAAAAATAAAGGGTTACACTAATTTTCAAAAACTATCTTATTAAAATGTGAAATTAACATATGCTTTAAAGGAAGATTTTGCATAGACAAATAATCTAAAAGGAATCGAGTATTGCTAAACTTTAAAAGGCTATCTTTTCAAGAGTTTTAAATACTACGAAAAGTGATTTAAAATGAAATAGGGAGTATAACTAAAAGGCAGTGTCTTTAATGCACCTTACTTGTAGTTTAGCGGTGTATTATGTAACCCAAATAAATAAATATGAGATGCATGGTGTACTAAAATGAGGTGTTTGAAAAATTTAGCATTTTCCATTAAAAGCCCCAAACTCTTTTTCATACAAGCCAAATTAGAAGATAAATAACTCCATTTTTTCATATAAAAAATTTGCTTTTTTCAATTCCTTAATCATTATCCTAAGAGTATCGATTAAAAATAAACTCTTTTATTTATAAGATTGAAATTCAAATGTTTTCTTACTTTAGGTTATCCAACACTTATTTCATTGAGTAATGTTTGGTTTACAATAAATCTGTACAATAATATTACATATGCCCTATTACTCTCAATTTTTTTTTTTTTTTAGGGAAAGTGGGTATGATACACTAAAAGATAAAGAATATTGTGTGAGTAATTAGTAATATTGTTGTACAATTTTATTGTACACTAATCATTATTCTATTTCATTCAACTAAAAGATCATTTTGTAACTAAAATTTGTCAATAAAATATACACAAATAAACAATTCAATGAAAAAAAGAAAAAAAATTAAACTAAGCAAAATATAACCATGACCTAGTTGGCTGATAACTCTAGTTTATGAGGTCATTTAGCTTCTAATTTGGCTTAAATTGCATGCTTTTTTCATAGTTTTTCTAAGTGAAATACTTTAAAATGCTAGAGTATAACTTATTATTTTCTTGCAGCTTTAGTTGAAAATTAAAGCCATAAAACATGATTTATTGAAGTGAATTACAAATTTTAAATTAGAATCTCATTGGATGATTTTTGATGGTGAAAATTGTAGATTTTTTAGGTTAAAAGGAATCTCAATTGGTAGCCAAGAGGAAGGAAGCAATGCATGAAGAAAAAGCTATTGAGAGTAGCATTTTAGCTACTGAGTTGCGACCTGAAATCTACTAGGTTGCAACCTAATGGGTGCATAATGTGTTCTAGCAATTTGTAAAAGTCAACTCGAGACCTAATGTTGTAGTAATATTTTAAATCAGATTTACGACCAACAATGGGGAGTTCATTTTTCCTACTTGTTTTAGCATATTTTCATAGAAAAACCTAGGTTTGAGGGGAGTCTAACACTCATAGAAGAGAAAACTGGATCAGACCAGGCCAGTTTGACTGGAAACTGCTAGCCTAGCTAGTCTGGTTATGCATCTCAAATTGGAAGGGATCAAAACCGGGATAAGACTGTGAAAATCGGTGGACCAGTCCAATTTTCTAAGGTGGCTGGTTCGGCTTGTTGACTAAAGAAAAAAAAAAAGGGAAGAGGAACAAGAAGCCACACAAATGGGGCTTGAAAACAACAGAAGAAGTCACAAATGAAGATCCATGGCCACCAGGCACATATATCATGTAGGTAATATGTAATACCCGGTGTAGACGTGTCAATAGATGAGCTTTCGTTTGACCTTAAGGTCCTCTGGGACCCATCCATGCTGTCAAGTCCGAGTTTTCACTAAGTCTGAAGCCCTACACCTCCTTGGAGGACTATATGTTAGAGCCATAATTTTGGGATCAAAAGTCCCGGTAATCATTCCTTAGAGAAAAATGGATTGAAGAGTGATTTTTAACGAATTTTTGGAACCCTCTAAATATTTCGTTTTTAGCCCCCAAGTTTAGAAAGTTGCCGGAATTTAAACTAGAACTCAAAAATGAGATTTTGATTAGTTGGGGTTTTGATTTTCTTTTATATTTTATTTGAATCCAAATGGGGGGTATTTTCTTATTTACATTTATGTTTTAAAGTTAATAGGAAGTAAATGGAAATAAGTGAGTGAGTTTTGGGATAAGCCATATGCCTATGACAGCAAAATGGTGAATCTGCTGTTTGCTGTCACCGCTATAGCGATCTAGGACCGTTATAGCGGTCACAGGAAGTATGCAGCTCGGTATTTAGCCTCTGGACACCGCTACAGCTGTCCAGGACCGCTATAGCAGTCATAAGTGATCAGGCACGGGGGCGGGGAGCGCCTCATAGCGGTCATACACCGCTATAGCGGTGTCAGTTTTTCGAAAACAGTGCAAAACGCGTCGTTTCACTTGCTGAGACCTCCTCCTTGTACTTAAACCCTCCCCCAGTCTTTTCTTCCCCAATTTTTGCCTGAACCAGCAGTCCCCAGAACCCCATTTCTCTCTTTTCTCTCAATCAATCATCAATCCATCTTCCTCAAGCTTCAAGGTATGTGTTTGTTGATAGATTTTGGTCTCTTTTCTTCCATTTCCTTCATGTTCTTAGTATGAGTCTTTGTTTTCTCCCATTGTTGTCAAGTGGGGGTGCTCACCCAATGTTGTTAGAGTTAGTTTATGGTAATATAGAGCTATCCATATATCATTAATAAGTTTTATGATTATAATAGTTGACGTTTGTGGCCTCCCGGCTCTCCGGAGCTCCGATAGTGTTGACGTCACCTATTCCTCCCCCTCCAGGTAAGTGGGTTTGAACTCATTGTCTTAGTTTTCCCCATTATGATTATTTTCCTTGCATTATGATTA
This sequence comes from Dalbergia cultrata, assembly GCA_031216105.1. NCBI lineage: Eukaryota > Viridiplantae > Streptophyta > Magnoliopsida > Fabales > Fabaceae > Dalbergia > Dalbergia cultrata. The sequence continues at coordinate 83,141 of JAVHNL010000342.1, read as the reverse complement.
TTAAATATGAAAGTAGACATGAGATTATGATTTTAACCGTGATGTTGAAATAGCGAAACTATGATTTTATGATAATGGCATGAAAAATGTAATTTTAGAAAATCATGGGACCATGAATTGGATTGTATGTGTATGGAAATGTTTTATATGCAACTCTAAGAGTTTTATCACAGGAATATATGATTTATAAATTATTATTTCATCAGATATGTTATGTGATTTTAGAGCCACATGATTTAGTTTCATGACTTGAGATTTATAAATATGGTTTTAGAGTATTTAGTTGAAATATATATTAAAAGAAAAAGTGAACAAGAGTGTGATCTAGCTTGGAATAAATTTTGTTATTTGATTTGAGAGTATTATGGTTAAAAACTCCGGCATTTGGATTATGATTTTGGTATTATCAAGTATATAGAGAAATATGTTAGTAAAGATATGAATTTAGAAATTTAGTTTTATGGTACCAAGTAGTACAGAATTCAGTATGATTTTTAGCAACTGCTAGATACATATTCTGTGGGCTTGAAATCGGAATGCCTACAAGTGGTGAACCCTTGGGCTCGATTTTCATAGCCACAGTTATGCTAAAGTCAGATTGTTAGAGTTATATGAGTTTAGAACTCTTAGAGTACTAAGAACTTAGGGGCTCTGCTTCGCCAGGGACAGAGTACCCACTTTTCAACTATAGTTTTCTTTTTGTCAAACTAGTTTAGCCGGTAGAAATAAGGAAACAGACAGTTAGTTAACGGCTGGGAAGAGATCGTTAACCTTGGTACCAAGTTGTCCGTTAGAGGACGCCTCAAAGAAGCATGTAAAACGGGACCTAGTTAGGTGCCCACAGTTTGTCCGAGAGGGACTATTACAGATTCAGCAGGAGCTCTGATTCGCCAGGGACAGAGTCTCACTTTATAGTTTAAAATTTTATAGCTTTTATTGTTATGTTATATTTATTATATTCAGCATACTATTTCCCGACGCTCTGCCACACCCTCAGTTAAAATGATTTCATGCTTGATTCTGAGTTAGAAATGTTTATTTATAAATACATGGAATGAAAAGTGTTTCCTAGAGCTAGCTATATATTTAAATATGAAAAGATTTATGATTGCTGCATGTATATTATATTGTGTATATTCTTGGTTGTCTCATGTAGGTGATGGGTGAGAGCTCACTCACTGAGTCTGTTGGCTCACCCCTCTCCCTTCCTCTCATAGTTGCAGGTACAGACGTCATTCAGTCACCGGTCCAGTAGCTGCAGTTATCTCTCGGTGAGCTTTGCATTGTTGTAAGGCTTAGTTTAGGATTTCTGCTAGTTTAGAGTGCTCCAGTAGTTTTCCAGGCAAGATCCGAGCCACACATGTATTTTGAGATGTTATAGATAATTTAAGAGATTATGTATTTTCCCTATATGTTTTAGAACTCTAGAATGTATTTTGAAATACTGTAGTTATTTTCAGAATTTATGTATTTCACTATATATGTTTCCAGAGCTTAAGTTTGGATTTCATCTACTTATTTTGGTTAGATTATGATTTCATCAGCTATGAAGTTATGATTTAGTTTTCAAGGGTTAAACAGACTTTCAGATATAAGGTTAATATCAGTTGATGAACTAGTTCATGATTTCAGATTTGTGGCATTGATTAAAAAGGGTTTTCAGAGCTTGAATATTAATAAAAATGTTTTCAGTTTTATTATATTATATGCATCTAGAGAGCCATGTCACCCAGTAGGCTGACGTGGGGATGAGATTCCCCACGTGCCGGTCACGCTCCCAAGTCGGGTCGTGACATAATATCAGATCCAAGGTTGCTTTTGAAAATCATATCTCATTCTTTCCTCGGATGGTCGTCGGCGAAGTTGCCTCTGCTCGCACTGCTTTGCAGTTCGTCGCCCTCTTGCCCTACGGTGCGTCATGTTTCTGCTGTGCCACCTCTGCACTGCTTCGCCACATCGGCTCCACCGCCCCTGCCCTTCTCCACACTACCTCCTTCCTGCTTTGCGCAGCCTCCTTCCTTCTTCGTGCTTCTGCAACCAAGGCTTGACAGTGAAAAGCAGACAGAAACTTCTCTCAGCATATGTTTAGTGTTAGGGTTAATGAAATAATGGGTTAGTGAGACAATTGATGGATTAGGTGGGATTGGGCCAACTTTATTTCTTTGCTTATAAAAAAAACTAATCATTTTGAGCCCAAAAATAAAATATCCAATTGTTTTTTAATTTTTGGAAGCAAAAGGTTCCATTGTGACAATATCAATAAAATATTTTACCTTTAATTTGTAAAAAAAAATTAGAATTTCATAAATAATTATATATTTTATATAAATATTTATTTTATTATATTTCGATTGAACCTCAGTTGAATCAGTAAACCTCTGAACCAGTGCCCTGACTGCTTGATATCCGATTCAATTTTCTCTTCCTTACTTAATATTGATATTTTGTGGTAGCTACAGAGTAAAAACAAATAAAATGAAATCAAAGAAGGGCACTAAACAAATATTATTGGATGTCCTTCTTTTCTCTCCTTCATTCTCAGGTACTCACCATAAATATTACCGGACACCGATAAATATTGTTTTCAAATGTTCTGTGACTATGTTGTGAGTCTGAGACTAGAAATTTTTTATATAAATTATGTTTATTTTTATAGACTTATAAATATTTTTTTTATTGATTATATTAATGTCAATAATTTAATATTTTTTTATATTCTAGTTAATCATATATATTTTATCATATTCTAATCGAATCCCAATTAAACTAATTAATCTCTAAACTTTTTAAATCAGTATCACACAACGGACAACGCTACAAATCTACACATGGCAAGAGTGCGAAGCAGAACTTTATCTCTTCCAATACCAACTCCAACTCCATGGCTCTGCCTGTGAAGCTACCTATCAGAATCAGCTTCCCCATCTCCCTCGACCCCAACCCGAACCACCCCCTTCCATCCACGGAGCTCCGCGTATCGCGCTCCAGCTCTGACACCCTTAGCCCCCACCACCGCCACCACCATCAACACCGCCGCCGCTCCAACGCACCTAATGCCGACGAACCCTGTTCCTCCGCCCCTTCCCCGAGCGGCGTGGATGCGAACCACCCAGCATTCAGGTTCTCGAACATTCCGAAATCGAGACCTAAGCCGTTGAGGGCACCGCCCGAGAACATCAAGATTGGGGACGACGGAATCTCGTACGTGATTGATGGCGCCCCCTTCGAGTTCAAGTACAGCTACACCGAGACCCCCAAGGCCAGGCCCCTCAAGATCAGGGAACCCCCCTATCTCCCCTTCGGACCCTCCACCATGCCCCGCCCCTGGACTGGCCGCGCCCCTCTCCCCCCCAGCAAGAAGAAGCTCAAGGAGTTCGACTCCTTCGTCCTCCCCCCGCCCCACAAGAAGGGCATCAAGCCCGTTCAGTCCCCGGGCCCTTTCCTCCCCGGAACCAGCCCTAGGTACGTGCACTCCAGGGAGGAGATCTTGGGAGAGCCTTTGACGCAGGAGGAGATCACTGACATGGTTAGAGCCTCCATGAAAACCAATCGCCAACTCAATATTGGTTAGTTACAGCTACTTCACTTCACTTACTTACTGGTTTTCCTTTTTCTGTTTATTGGGAATTGGAAGGTTTACCTGTCTGTTTCTTCATTGCATTCGATTTTGTGTCATAGGTAGAGATGGGTTGACGCATAACATGCTGGATAATATTCATGCTCATTGGAAGCGGCGGAGGGTGTGCAAGATCAAGTGCAAAGGGGTTTGTACTGTGGACATGGATAATGTCTGCCGGCAGTTAGAGGTTCGTTGGTTGGTTTCACGATTTCCCCCAAATACTGCCAAATTATCTTGACTTTAATAAAGTTGTGCATTTTTATCCTATGTGTGAAGTTCCGCAAATGACTGCTTCAGTTAGTGTCTCAACGTGTGTGTGTTTCTTTTTCTTGCAATGGTTTACCTTAACCTGCTTGTGTTTGTTGCCTATGCTTTCTAACGTAGAAGTCATCGTTTTTAATTCTTTATGTTTGTTCCTCTTGCCTCGTGTTGTCTGGTTTGTCAGGAGAAGACTGGGGGGAAAGTGATTCACAGGAAGTATGGTGCGCTGTACCTTTTCCGAGGCAGGAACTACAACTATAAAACACGACCGCGTTTTCCTCTAATGTTGTGGAAACCAGTGCCTCCAGTATATCCTAGGCTGGTTCGGCGAGTTCCAGAAGGCCTGACGCTAGAACAAGCAACTGAAATGCGTCAAAAGGGGAAGCAATTAATTCCCATATGCAAGCTAGGTACCTTTTTAAGGGTGAATATATTCATTACAGTATAACAACGAAGTGATGTTGTTGTTCTTTTTTGTTTCTGCCCAACAAATATTTAGTTGTCTTCATCTTTTGTTGCACCAAGGAAAAGCTAGGTTCCTTTTTTTCTGGTGCATGTATGCTTTTTGTTTTGTATAATTGGTTATCTTTTCTTGTTGCAGCAAAAAATGGTGTTTACTGTGACCTAGCAAAAAATGTCAGAGAGGCATTTGAAGAGTGTGAACTAGTGCGAATAAACTGTCAAGGGCTAAATAAAAGTGACTACAGGAAGATTGGAGCAAAACTAAGGGTATGAATTGCATCCAATATTGAAGATCAAATGGACCCTTTTTTTCTTTGGTTTTGCAATTTGGCTCTTTTATGTCATAGGATTCATGCATTTTTCGTCAAATTTTTTAGTTAATGTCCACCAATGTTCTTCTAATGCAGGATCTTGTTCCATGCACATTGCTTTCGTTTGAAGAAGAGCACATACTTATGTGGAGAGGACCAAATTGGAAGTCATCTTTACCGAATCTCAGAGATGACTGCAAAGGAGCCAATAGTGAAAATTCCAAAACACTGTCGTCAAAATTCTCAGCACCATGTGTACAGGAGATTTCGGTAGAGCATATAAGCAATTTATCCCATGACACTAGTATTTCCTCCGATTCAAGTGATTTTAATTTGGAAAAGGCCGAGGTGCTGTGCCACCCAGAAAGTATCAAGCAATCTGTGACTCTGGTTACTAATGCTGCTTCACTTGCAACAAACAATGAAGCTGAAACCATAAACAAAGTTACAGGCTCCTATGGTGAGCCAGAGCCTTGTGTGAGCGCTAGTCCTAGTATGGCCATATCAGACCGTGGCATCCATGCTAAATGCCCCTCAGAAGCAATGAGTGATAGCCATGAAACTGAGGATATGATGGACAGCAAAAGCTGCAGTGATGACCCTTCTGCTTCAATTTCAGGATCTGATGTGATGCTAGGAGCTAGTGACAATCATATTATTGGCAAGGTTGATCCTCATGTTGATAAGTTGCTAGATGGTTCAGAAGCAGAAGATGTCAGTCAGCCATCAATGTTAGATGCACCTTGTATGAAAGGTGTTTTGGCATTGTTGGAGCAAGCCGTTGAGAAAGGCAGTGCACTTGTTTTAGATGAAGATTCTTGGGATGCTGACAAGATTTTTCAAACCACAGTTGCCTTTGCCAAATCAGCTCCACCGGGCCCTGTTTTTGCGAAACATAAGAAGGTTGTGGTTCAAAAAAGTGACAAGCAAGAAGGTTCGACTTTGGACCGAAAAGAAACTGCAACCGTTTCCATGAAAGTTAAAGATAAAGGGGAGAAGAGTTCTAAAACTCCAAAGAAAGAAAAATTTGATGAACGATTTCTTAATGTTGTACCACAAGGGACATTGGGAGTAGATGAACTTGCTAAACTTTTGACGTGATACTGTATGGCATCAAAAGTACTGACACCATGATACATAGTCTATTGTTAACAATCTCTGCCTTTTCATTATTTTTGTTACTTTGCATCATCGTATATTATCTTAATGGGGTTCCACTCCGCTGTGATTTAATTGTTGACCACGTTAGGACTCTGAATTGTGCTCTTTGAATTTGAAGTAGGAAATTCTCATTGATGAGGAACAAGAGATTTAATTCATATAAAACATTTGTATTAGAGAGAAATGTACCGAAAAAATAAAAAAAAGAGAAATCTAACGCATATAATCCAATTATTTCTGATAATGCGAGCATGTAACAATTGACCAAAAACAATAAACCTAGGCTTTGTTATATCTAATTTGTTGAGACTTGAGACTTTTAAACAGCTGCTGGCTTCCCGTTTGATGCCTCTTGGTGTTGGACCTTTCTTTGTCCTACAATGCTCTTCCAGAACCAGTGGTTTTCAAAAAGAAGATAAATTTCCTCAATTGGAACTTGCTTTGTTTCCGGCAAGAGGAAGAAAACAAAGCAACTCATGATAACAATTAAGCCAGCAAACAGCAGGAAGATTCCATATTTCAGGTGGCACAGTGACATGAGGAACAATTGAGCCACAAGTGCAGTAAAGATCATGTTGACACAGACCACAATACTCTGTGCAGCTGACCTTATCTCCAATGGGAAGAGCTCACTAGGAACCAACCACCCTAGAGGACCCCAAGATCTTCCATATGCCAAAACGAATAAGAATATCACGATAACAAGAAAGACACTGACGCTTTTTGAAAGCTCTTTGCCATGTCCAAAATCCAAAGCCAAAGCCACAGCAGTAGCAATCTGCAAATCAATCGTAGAGTTCAATAAAAAATTAAATGAGCAGCAGTTAGCATTGTATTTGTTCGGCGAAATCAAGGACAATAACATAAAGGACTAGTACTTACCATGCAGCATATCATTTCAAAACCAGCTTCCAGAAAGAATGCCCTTCTACCAAACTTGTCAACCAAAAACATTGAGATCACTGTGGCTACAAGGAGAGCTCCATTGGTAATAAAGGATGAAAACAAAGATGCATTAGCACCAAACCCCAAACTCTGGAAAATGACAGGAGCATAGAAGAGGATGGAGTTATTGCCAGTTAGCTGCTGGAATGCTGGAATCCCCAAGGCCCCTATTACTAGTTGTGGCCTGTACTTCCTCTTCAGCAGGGTCCTAAATGGGCTCGTGACGGCCTGTGCCTCTTCACTGGCTTCAACAAGATCTTGGTATTCAGCTTCAACATTCTTAGTACCTCTAATTCTCTCCAATACTCTTCTTGCTTCATCCAATCTTCCTTGTTCCACTAGACTGTTAGGTGTCTCAGCACAAAAAATGCCTCCAAAAAGCATTAGAATTGCTGGAATACCCGCCAGACCCAATGATATTCTCCATCCATGGGGATGTATTTTGTCAGTGAAATAGTTCACCAGGTTGGCAACTAAGATTCCAGCACAGGTTGTGAACTGAAACAGTTGGTTCACTGCTCCACGGTTCTTTGCTGGAGCCATTTCCGAAAGATACAAGGGAACGGCCTGCACAGTTACATTAAATGTGGCAGTAAGAAAATATATAGCAACATTTTCGTGCATATTATGTCAGTCATGCATGTTTGTATTTTGGAGCAGCATTTCACTTACTTGGTTGCCAAATCCAATGCCTCCTCCAAGAAGGATACGGCCAATGATCAGCATTGCAATGTTCTCTGCACCCGCATTGAGGGCTGCTCCAGCCAGGAAGCTAAGGGCTCCCACTATGATACTGGCCTTTCTCCCCTTCTTTCTTGTCAAGTAGGAAGCAAAGAATGTCATAACGAGTGCTGAGAAATAAAGGGATGATGTGAACAGTGTCAGCACTTGGTTGTCATATTTACAGTAATCTGTCTCTCTCAGATGCATGTGCTTCCTTCTGTACACATCTGGGAAGAACTTAATCAAGAAATCATCCATTGATGTCACCCCACCTGAAATAAACAAATGCCAAGTTAAGCTCAACATCTGAACCTACCATTACTCAAGCGCTATAACTCAAACTGCTCCCATCATCGTCCCATCTCTTTACATAGTTTCTTTTGTTGCTATTGGTTTTTTCTTTACAAGCACTCAAATTGCCCATAAGACAGATTCTCGTCAGTTTATACGAGTGGAATGATTGTATAAATTTTTCACAAGAGTTGCATACCAAATATTGAACTCCTCCTCCCTTTGAAGAATCGAAGTCATTTTTCATCTAAATTAACTCTTTGTAAAATTTTAATAATTTCTTTTCATAAATATAATTTTCTATAAAGGTAAATAACAACATTCTATCATTTGTAATTATTATAAGGATTTACTGACGTGTGAGGAACTGTGTGAGGAACTGTGTGAGGAACTTTAAGGATATGAATTATTTCATCTTCAAAGTTAGCCCCCCAAAATTCACAAGCCATAAAACTAGGATGTAAGTGCCAGTCTACAGACTACAGGGAAGGGAAGAACATTCTATCTACTACTTCCTCTCCTTCTGTTTCATATTAATAGTCATTCTAAAAAACCGTACAATTTTGATATATTAAAAGGTTAATATATCTTACTCAAATTGTAATCAGATACATTAACTTTTCAATGTATCAAAATTGCATGGTTTTCCAAAAAAAACTGTCAATATGAAATGGATGGAGGATCATCTACAATGTCCTTGCCATGAAATGAGTGTAAAGAAGGCACCCTAATTAGAAATTACTCTTCAAGGCTCTGAGAAATTTCAGTTTTTTTTTTTTTTTAAAAGCGGTGAGTTTTATAATTTCAAATAATAATATTAATACTCTACCAAAAAAATATATTAATAATAATTGCATAAATAAATAACTAACAATAATAATAATTGCAGAAAAAAATTCCAGCTATAATGAATCCAAACAGCACAAAACTCCAAATGAGATTTCGGGCGAACCGCGTATGATACCCAGATTGGAAAATGCAGATTTTGAATGGAATATCCCACAAGTCCACAACCAACCAAAACACAGATCCTAAAATTCTTTTTCACTTTTTAAGATAAATCACTTTATGAACAAATCTAAATGGTTAAAAAGATATTTATTTTGAAGTGGAGTTAGTAATCACCTCACTTGCACAAACCAAGCGCCAAACAACACTGTTTATTTCTCTCTGTAATTTGCCTTTTGCCCGTTCCCAAAAAAGGTCAAGACGCCATGTGAACCAAAAAAGTGTATACAATTTGGAAGTAAGAAAATAGTTGCTGTATTATCAATTTATTATTATAATTTCTGGTATAATAAATATCAAAACCTTCTTCTTCTTTTTTTCAAAACACCAATGATGATTAATTAGTCTAAGTTTTTTTTTTTATCTGAAAGACAAAAAACAAAGAGGATAATACCAAATGATGCAGCTGGTGCTATACTTTAAATTAATGGACAATTAGACATACATAAATCACAGGGTAAAAACAGAACAGAAAATTGAATGTGGCACTGATACAACAGGTCATACGAGAGAATTTTCGGGCAAAAACAAAGAAGAAAAGAATAATAATGGAATTAACCAAAGCAATTGAAGGAGAGGGAGGGAGAGACCTGAGACACCGAGATCATAGCCAAAAAGAGAGCCACCGAGAGCTCCGACCAAACAGGTGAAGGCGAAGTAGCGAGTGAATCTGTGCTCATACTGATGAGCCCTTTTTGTTGGCCCTCCATCAGCTATCCCTCCACCAGCCATATCTGAATCTCTCTCTCTCTCTCTCTCAACCTGAATCTGTATCTGCGTGAGTGCGTGTTTTGGTCTCTCTCTCTCTCTCTGATAAAGTGGCTGTAACAGCAGTGTCGTTCGTTCGACACCAACCAGTTTGGTGGGCACACAGAGAGTTTCAGTTCGGAGGGACTTATATAAATGTGTGACGGTCAACACTCCTATGCTATGATACACGTCATGAAAAGGAAATATATATCCGTATCATTTCATATTCCCCTTTTGAATTTATTTTCGAAAAATTAACAAAATGCGCAAACACCGGGGAACAGTGTGAAAGCCAGTTGGGATCGGAGCAAATGAAGGAAGTGACGTGATAGATTATGATGAATTTGAAATTTGATCCAATCCTAAAAGATAAATGGATGATGCCAGCTATTTGAAATCTAACTACTTTGTTGGAACCTTATATAAATAATAACAGAAACATAGTTGTAACAACTTGCTCGCAAGCTCCTCCAGTAGCTAAGATTGGTTTTGTGGTCACTCAAGAGTAAGACCCCCCCAAGGGAAAAAAATTGAGAAAAAAAAAAATCTGAGATAATTATGATTTCAAATGAGATGATGAGGAAGTCAACTGTGTGATGATGTGGACAGTGGATAGAGACAAACAAAAGAGTCATATTTTTCCAGTTAATGATATTGTTTTTCTAATAGCTTGTGACAAGTTGTCAACAAAAATGAATAATTTGTCCAAATTGGTGGCTGCATTTTCCAGTAATTATGCGTTCATTATTTTGTTTTCTTTAAAAGTCGTGATTGTATCATGCATAATTGTCAACTGTTGTCTTACAATTTGTGGCATTAAAATGAAATATTGCTGTAGTTTTGGATTTTAAAACTATTTGATGCTAAAGAATAAAAAAGAACTTTTAAAACTAATGGATAATGTGATTACTAAGATATATGTCACTCGTATCCAAAATTCCAAAAAGTGCAAAATATCTTAATAAAATGAAAATATATTTATAAGGTGTCATAAATGCTAATTTTTTAAAATAATAATTAAGTTTGTTAATATATTTTAGATGCCTATTCTACAGATATTATATGCTGAGAAAAAAAAGGAAAACGTATTAATTGTATGAGAAAAAGATATTAACATGGATGATCAAATTGATTTTTGGATAAATTCATTTTAATGAAGCATTAAACACACATCAATTTCTTAAAAAGATATTAATTTTGATATATTGTCCATGCAAAATATTTTAGAATGTCAAACAATTATTCTTTTTTTTTTTAACACTTTTTAAGTGCATATGATAAGAGTCAATATCTATAACAATAAATAAAGAGGATTTCCAACAATGACTTTTCTTTCTTTTTGTGCACAACTTTCCTATTTTCAAAAATGCTTTTAGTTTATAAAAAGTTGGGAAAGTTACGAACAAAGAATCAAAGAAGTTACAAAAATTCTTGACAAAAAAGGTTAAATTTAAAGAAATATTAAAAATGAAAAAAAATATAGATTGATAAGAATAATGTAAATAAATAAGTAACATATATGTAAAATAGTAAATTACAGATTAATGATATGTTGATCCAAGTGAAAAGGGTTTGGGTCCCTTAAACATGAGATCCTAGGTTTAATTTTGAGATCTAAGATTCATGTGTTTAAGAAACAAAATGATTGGGAAGGATCACCCCTGATTTTCAGGATTAAAGCAAAAGACAAATTACATTTTTTTAAAAAAATAGGTAGAAGAATTTAATTATTTTCGGATATCCCTTTCGCCAGATTTATTGTGCTATGTTTGTTGCATAGAATGTAAGAAGGGAATAATAAAATAAAGTGATATGAATTGCATATAAAAATTAGACAATTCTTATTTTATATTTTTTTGGAGAAGCCCGCTTGCTTGAATTGTTTAAGTGACTAATTTGTCCAATCTAAAACTAAATAAATTGTTTGCGGTTTCTAAATAGAAATAGTGAATAGTTCTTATAAAAAATTATTTTTTATATTATAAAAAATTATTTTTTATATTGCAAAAAATTACTTTTTTTATCAAAATAATCCGAAACAAATACGTAACAGTTAATTTAAAAGTCACCGTTCTAAATTCTTCTTCATAAAGGGATAGGCCGCCGGACTACGTGATCGATCGTCAACGTCATGTGTAATTTTCTATCATGTGAATTGATAATAACGTTGTTGAATGACAATGGACATAGTTAGTTGGCGTTTGGGAAAAATATGATTGGGTTGTGTGAGGGTGGCATTGATGGGTGTACCTAATATAAAATAAAATGCAAGAGTATCATATTCTTTTATAGAAAAATAATTAGGTTGAGGTCCATCCGACTCTAATTAGGTCCACATTTTCAAGTTCATTGAGTGATTACAAATATCTATCAACAATATTGGTAGTACTAGAACTCGACACCTCTTATTAAAGAGTTAGAATATCTATCATCTTGACTAACTCAACGTAGGTGTCGATAATTTTATTTGATTATAAGAATTATACACTAAAGGGATACGATAAAGCTGACATATTAAATTAATATTATAAAGTTTACATATTAAAGTAATGTCTTGATAAGAATGACAATTTCTACCCATTTTATAAATGTCCACCCCTCACCCTATATTATATATATACACACACATACATATATACATATTGAGAAAATTTGTTGTTTTATTATTACTGTGGTCCTTTGTTTACTAAATAAATATTGACTTTTGTTACACTTTAGATGATTGTGTTTGGCTTGTTTAATTTCTTATTTATTATTCCTCTAAAACGATAGATCTTCTATATTGTTTATTAAGTTTTATAATAATTTAAAAGGTGTTTAAAAAAAAAAATAGCAAGCAAGGATGAGTACCTATGAGTAGGGGAGTGGTGGGTTGGGGCTAGCATTAGCAAGGTGTGGGATAAGGTCAGACCGAGCTAAAACCCACGTCATTCTCATCTATATGTGTTAACTCTTAAACTATTTAGGAAAATATTAGCGGAGTGCTATACTTAAAAATTTTGTTATTGGGTTATTGATTTTACAAAAAGTTGTAATTGTATACTTGGACATGATAAATTGATATATTTTAATATGAACTTAATTTTTATGTACTGATAATGTAAAATTTTTATATATAATTATTCAATCATGTATTGTGACATAAAATAAAAGTGGTTAAATATCACGCACAATATTTGAAAAGTCATATTAATAAAATATTTTGATTAAATGATAATATAAAAAAAATTTATACTATAAATAAATAGAAATTAAACTCCCAAACATCTCATTATATATATATATATATATACCTATTAAGTTGGAAGGTGACCATGTAAACATGTTATCATCTCTAGATCACCAAACATTGGTAAACAATACTACGACAATAAATTAAAAGCACTCAGCACCCAATTACAAATATTTCAAAAAAATTCAAGAAATTATAATTATTAAAATATATATAATCAATTTAACATATATTAATTATAATCAATTTTTAAAATATATATACCTATTGAATTATTTCAAAAAATTCAAGAAATAACGTATATTAATTTAACATAAAAATATTAAGAACAATTCTCTTTTAATTTTTACCCACTCATGTAATATCTAAAGGATGTCTAATAATTAATAATAATGTAAAAAAGAAATTTCCCTATATTTTGTCAATAATTAATTATTTTTTGAAGAACACACATACACACTTATAGTCAAGATCGAGTTAGCCCAGTGTATCTTTAAACATTATTAAATCACTTAATAATTTTTCATAAATTTTTTTTATTGATCCAACTATTGAATTATAATTACATATCAATTTTTTTTATCCTAATTCCTAATGTCGTCTATCATGGAGGACTCTCTTTTTTCGCTTTTTTCTTGTTTTCAATAAACTATATATGAACTGCATTTTCTGCTATTTCTTTTTCTCTTAAAAATATTCAATAACTGTTTTCGAGTTCCGGATCAGGTAGAGAAATTATGCTCAGTTTCTGAAATCCTATGTAAGATTATATTAATATTAATTTCACTTATAGCGTGATAGTTCAATCTTTGTTAATGGTGGATCATTTATTCTTTCAACCGTGATTTGATTGGGGTTTAGTTACTATTTTTTCAATAGCATCTAATTTATGAACCCAGTCTAGAAGACAAAAGTAGTGCTGATTCGTACAAATAAAAGACGTGAAATTAATTAACGAAAAAGATTTCATTGATTGAAAATAAACCATGCATAATTCATTTTCCATGTTTACATGTTGAAGAGCGAACTAACTAATCATACAATTGGGGAATTCTTTGGTGTCTTCAGAATTAGAGAAACATCCTCTTGTATTCTACAGTTTAACATAATAATAATAAAAAATAGAATTAACTGAGATTTTTCTCTTGATCTGTACCAAAGAATTTCTCTGTACAACTTCTAGATCCAGCTTCAAACCTCCTAAGCCAAAAAATATATGCACAGTGAAGCGAAAACGAGTCCAAAATCCACACTTTCCAAATCCAATGGCATCACCGGGGTTTATGAATTCAAAGGACAAAATTTGAAGTCCAACTATTCCTCGGGTGAGCTTGTGGAAATCTTATGCATGTCCATGTGACTCTTGATTACCCTCTGCCACTATATTCTTCCAGAACCAATGCTTCTCAAACAGAAGATAGATCTCCTCAATTGGGACTTGCTTGGTTTCAGGCAACAAAAAGAATACAAAGCAGCTCATGAGACAAATCAAGCCCCCAAACAGCAAGAAGATCCCATACTTAAGGTGGCAAAGTGACAACAAGAACAATTGAGCCACAATTGCTGTGAAGATCATGTTAACACACACCACAATACTTTGTGCAGCTGATCTAATCTCCAATGGGAAGAGCTCACTTGGAACCAACCACCCCAAGGGACCCCAAGATCTTCCATATGCCAACACAAACAAGAAAATCACAATAACCAGGAAGATACTAATTCCAAATGAAAGTTGTTTTCCTTTACCAAAGCCAAGAGCCAAGACAATTGCTGTGGCAACCTGCAGAATAGAACAGTCCAATTAATTAGCAATGAAAGCCAGCAATGGTAGTTAAGGTTTCCATTGCCTTTGTGTATACTGAAATTTTAAGATAAAAATTTGCTACAAAAAAGAGCAGTAATTACCATGCAGAAGATCATTTCAGCACCAGCTTCCAAGAAGAAAGCTCTCCTGCCAAACTTGTCAACAAAACCCATTGAGATCAGAGTGGCAATGACAAGTGCAACACTAGTAATAACAGATGAGTATAGAGACGCCTGAGAACCAAATCCCAAGGTTTGGAAAATGACTGGGGCATAGAAGAGGATGGAGTTATTTCCAGTTAGCTGTTGGAATGCAGGAATAGCCAAGGCACCAATGATAAACTGGGGCCTGTTCTTTTTCAGGAGGAGGTTCTGGAATGGGTTCTTGATGGCCGATGCTTCTTTGCTGGCCTCCAAAAGATCCTCAAATTCAGCATCAACATTAGGGGTACCCCTGACTCTCTCCAATACCTTTCTTCCCTCATCTATTCTGCCTTGTTCCACAAGACTGTTGGGTGTCTCAGGACACAACAAACCACCAATAAACATGACGGTTGCAGGAACTGTAGCCAAACCAAGAGATAACCTCCAACCCCATGGATGGATTTGCTCAGTCCCATAGTTAACCAGGTTAGCAATCAAAATTCCTAAGCAAGTTGTCAATTGAAATAGTTGGTTCACTGCTCCTCGGACTTTTGCAGGAGCCATTTCTGACAGATACAAGGGAACAGCCTAGACATTTAACAAGAAGACAACAACACACAATAACATGCATGTTAGTGCCTTTTCGATTTTCATGACAAACAAATTAAGAAACCACTCTTACGATTATGGAGCACTGGAACCTACTTGGTTACCAAATCCAATGCCAATACCGAGAAGGACACGCCCAAGGATCAACATAGTAAGGTTTATGGCAGCAGCATTGAGGATGGCTCCTATAAAGAAGCTTATGGAGCCACAAATGATACTGGCTTTCCTTCCTTTATTCTTTGTCACAGTGGAAGCACCAAAGGTGGAGACAAGGGCCGAAAAGTATAGAGAAGATGTGAAGAGTGTCAACAACTGGTCATCGTATTTACAATAATCTGTCTCCTCCAGATGTGCATGCTTCCTCTCATACACTTGCGGGAAGAATTCTTTCAGGAAATCATCCATGGAAGTAACTCCACCTGAAACAACAATTTAGTTTCTTCGATGACATATACTTTACTGCACTGTTCATTATTAAGAAAATGTTAGAAAACCAGATCCCTTGACAGAATTTCGTGACATAGTTGCTAGCCTCTAAATGAACTATTATGTCGTATCATTTCATTTCATCCAACAATCACTATGATTTCTGTATATATTTTTTGGGATATATAGTATTACTCTTATTATTATTACGATATAATAATAATTAAAATGGTATCATTTTGGAGGACATCCTCACCTGAAACACCGAGATCATAACCGAAGAGAGAGCCACCAAGTGCTCCAACAATGCAGGAGAAGATGAAATAGCCCGTGATCTTGTATTCATAAAGATTTGCCCTCTTGAGGGACCCTGCATCAGCAAATCCTCCACCTGCCATCCTTTTGGCTATGTATTTGTCTCAACCAACAAAAGTTTGAGACAAAAAGAATGGCAATGTCACATGTTATGATATTAAGAAACTTTGTCGTTGGGTGGCTTTTATAGAGTCAATTGAGCAATGGCTGCCGTAGCAAAAACATGTCCACATTTAGCCAAAAGGTAATGGACGAAGCGATATTATTTTAGCGTCTAAAGCGATACGCTCGAGTCAAACCCCGACAGTTATAAATAGAAATTTTGCAATAATAAAATAAAGACTAAAGAGGAGCTCCATCAGCTTGTAAATTGAATGCAGTGGCATCAACCATCACCAAACGTCTTCTAACAGAAAAGATACAGTTTGTCAACGGCCATTAACTGATTGGCATCAAATTAACCTGATAGTCAAATTTAGTGTTTTATTTTTCCAAAAGTTATATATTATATTTTATAAAATTAAAATTTAACATAAAATGTAAATTAAAATAAAATATACATATGTTTTGCTAAAAATTTATGTGTTGCCAATTTACCATGACTTGAGTTCAACTTTTTACGTATCAAATGTCATTCAACGAAATTAGATTTGCAGGATTTAGCTCTTTTCAATGTAATAATACAACGGTTATATAATAATGATGATAAAACAACCCTCCTCCTTTTATAAGGACTCCTTTTTAAAAATAAAAAAATAAAAGGTAGAATATCTCAACCCCTAATATCATTTAATGTTCAATATATTGTCCACAGCAAACAGAATTAAGTAATTTCAAATTAGGTTAATGAACACAAAATAAACAAGAATATAAAAAAAATTAAAAGCCTAAAAAAATACCTTGTGGTCACAAAAGAGAGAAAAAAAAAACCTAAATGGGATAGACTGTCTTCACCAATATTCAAGGTATCATTTGGGGTTTAGCAACAAAACACCACTATACAGCTATCATTGATATTTAAAACTAGTAGCTTTGGATGTAATTCTAATGTTATACTAAAACTAAATTTTTGCAAATCAAAATGAGAAAATTTTAGTCTATCGACATGCTAATTGCACTAAATACACTAAAGGGAAAGGCATGAAACTTTGCAACTCTACATGTAGTAAGTAGAAGAAATGGAGAGGAATGTCATTAACGTAAATAATGCTTGATTTCGCGGATTCTCTCATTGAAGATGACAATTATCTAGCTGTGAACGGAGGCTGCAAAATTACCATTTGCTACTTTCCCCAAAATGTTACTGCTCTCTGGACTAGTGTAGTCTTCATTTGCCTGCCGAACAAACTCCTCGGGGTTCATGTGAGAACCATGAAATGCACAAAAAATCCTGATTTCATTAGTGCTGTATCGGTAGGGAACACCAGATATTGTCCTACCATCTAGGCCTGAAGCTATGGTGGATAGCCAAGGTAGGTTTGGGCATGAACCATCACCGCCAAATTTCACATTAGCAGCAAGACCTGACTTAATAACTGAAGAATCAATTGAGGAACCTTCTTGGTTCGACACATCTTTTGCCTTGAGGTTTGTGCTGCTTCCCTTTGCATCTTTAGGCTGTGAGGAGAAGCCAGCTTCAGGGGCAGCTTGTTTACCATTTCCTTTTGATCTTTCTAAAGGCCTTCCTTCATATGGCATGGTCTAATATATATCATTCGAGATCACACTTAAGGCGCTGGCAGCTATATCCACATCCACATATAACAGTATAAAGTCATTCACAATAAAAGTTCACTACAAAACATATTACTACACAGGAACCTTAAAAGTAGTGTTGGGCAATATATGCTCAGAGCTTCTTCTTGTTATTATTATTAGTTTATATAGAATTGCTGCTTGAGAAATGAACATGTTATTTAGTTTTTTATACAAATATGGGGTCCAAGCACTAAAAAGGGGAAAAATTAACCCCGAAACAATAGCTTAGACAAATGGTCTATGAGCCGAAATGCAACTCCTAAGAAAATCACTTAAGCCCAGATATGGTACTAGCCAATAGAAAACGTGCAAAGGTAAAACAAACTAGATTATACTGAACTCCCTTGAAAAAGGAGGCCGAGTTCAACCCCCATACACTTTGTTCACATAATCTGGGGAAGTTCAAGTTGATTAATATTAATATCTTCCATTTTCTTGATTACCTGCGTTTGGTGGACTCCTCCCAACAGAGGATAGGTGTAGCTGTTGGGGACGCGAAGCCAAAGCCCATGAATTATCCTTATCTAACATTGGAAGCCGAACAGAAGGATAACCAGACATCACACTCTCATCACTTGCAGGTCGGGCTCCAGTGCATTCACCAGTTGCAATAGGCATCACATACATAACTCCAGTAAACGTTTTCTCGCCATTAAAGTCAGTGGCACCTGACTCAGCAACCCCACAGACATCCTTTGCAGCATCAGAAGGAACACCACCTCTCACGGATTGCCTGTAACCATCACCATGGTGGGTGATAGGCCTAGAGGTGGAGTTCTCAGCCTCAGAATCTGCTACAAGTTCTTTCACAGCAGCCGAGCCATCTTTCGAAATAGAAATGTGTGATGTTCTAGCCTTTTTATGCAAATCAGCATGATGAACATCACTTCCGTGCTTCTTTTGATGATTTAGCTCATCAAAAGACATTTTTCGTTTATTTGTCTCTAATCGTTTATCTTCCTCAGATTCAATAGGTCTGTCACTATTTGCAACACAAAATCCTCTCCCATCTAAATTCAGAGAAGCATTTTCTTCTTTGGCCTCTGAAAGATCACTAAAAAAGTTCTCTTCAGATTTTGAGGAGTCAGTTGTTTGCTCCCCAATAACTGAATCTGCTTTCTGAGGACCATCATCAAATATGCTCTTGAAGTCATTAATCATTTTGCCACTTCTCCTGGCCTCTTCTGCCCCAGTATTAGTAGAACTACCATTCTTATTCTTGGGCTTGACAGATGAGCCACCACAAGATAGACCCAAGCTGAGCTCAAGCCCATTCTCATCCTCCATATTGCAATACCTAAGCCTATGGAAGCAAATCTATGTAGCAAGGCATAATCTCTTCCATCATATGCCTCAAGATGCCACCTTTTTACAATGAGTAACTGTAGTCAAATAGCTGCATTGAAGGCAAATAAAGCAAGTCATATATATCACTTGCATAGTCAAGGTTCACATGCCAAAAATAATAACATAAACATTGTTTCATTTGAGCTAATGGACCAAACATAGTTAAAAACGTATAACTCATTCCTATAATTATACATACTCAAATGCAGGTCAGATTCCATCAACACAAAACCATAACATTGAAATCAGCTGCAAATCTATGAAGCGCACACACACATGCAAAACCTGGGACCTGGGACGCCTAATTATTCGTGGATTCAAAGTCAAGAGGCTCCGATCAGAGATTCGAATGGTGCGTAAGAAGATTGAAAGAATGCAAAACAGAAGGAAACTATTATTTAAATAAAGGATGAGACAAATGCGACACAGAAACATCGAGCAGAGAGAAGTGAGTAATACCGCAAATCAATAGTAATTGGAACAGTGGTGAAGTGAAGATCATCAAACCCTAGGCGATTCCTTGTACTGACGGAATCGTAAGGGCTTTCATCTCAAACATTTGACTTCGCGCATGTGATTTTCGTGGTAACCCTCGTCCTAGTTACTTTGTCCACTGAACATTTTATTATTAGAAGCTGTACAATTTTTCACTTCCACGTGCTTCGTTAAGATTAAAAATAAATAAAGGTAAAAATTTTATAAAAATAAATAAGGTTAAAATTGCATAAATGAGACGCTTCTACCTCCGGCCCAAACACACTTTAGACAAGAAGAAAAGGGCAAATGTTTATGGTCCTTGAACATGTATTGTT
Source organism: Dalbergia cultrata (assembly GCA_031216105.1). Lineage (NCBI taxonomy): Eukaryota > Viridiplantae > Streptophyta > Magnoliopsida > Fabales > Fabaceae > Dalbergia > Dalbergia cultrata. Next base: position 63,164 of record JAVHNL010000342.1, on the reverse strand, counting down.
ACTTCGTAAGAATATATTTTTAATTTTAGTCTTAAAAAAGTTTAAATTTAGTCCCTTATTTTTTTTAAAAAAAATGCGAATAACCTAGCAAGAGAGATGAAAAATATAACTATTTTAAAATTTTCTGAGTTATTTGTTATTTTTTTACAAAAAATAATAACTAAAAGTAGACAATTTTTCAGGGATATAAACTAAAAGTAATATATTTTAATAAAACAAAACAGTTAATATTTGCATATACATTTTTTTATTTTTGCAAACCATCCATCTATTCATTGTATAAAAAAATATTAATTCTTCTTGTTTTTAATATTACCCTAATGTGATTAATTAAGTTTATTTTTTAATAATATTATAATCATGTAAATTTATATTTTAATAGGAATAATATTGTGCACCCATATATCTTTTTATCATTATCAAAATACATATATATTTTTTTTGTTTTTTAATAGATGAAGTGAAAAGCAGAGAGTATAATTGTCAAATTTACTTTAACATCAATTCAGGGGTTTTTTTTTCCTAATTTAGATTAAAGTTGTATTAGTCATTCACCAAGAAAAAAAAGGTTGAATTAGACAAATTGTTATTTATTATAGAGACCTTTCTTTTTTGGCACCTACTTGTTATAGATATCTGATTTAAGCTTTTAGTTTTTATTTTTTATTTTTTTACAAAAAGGCTGTAATATCTGGGGTACACATATTTGTAGATAGGTTCCGTATTATCCTAGAGTTCCCCGGGACCCACCGGTGTTGTCTGGTCCGGGTTTTCGCTAAGTCTAGAATCCAAAAATGAGATTTTGATTGGTTGAAGTTTTGATTTATTTTTATATTTTATTTGAATCCAAATGGGGAGTATTTCCTTATTTATATTTATGTTTTAAAATTAATAAATAAATTAACTTATAATAAAAAAATGGAAATAAGTGAGTGAGTAGATGAGTAAGCTATTGTCAAGACAGCACAAATTCTGTTGATATATGTTTACTGTCATCGCTATAGCGGTCACAGCTTGACTGCATCACGTATTTTGGGCGCTGGAGACCGCTATAGCGGTCCAGGACCGCTATAGCGGTCATAAGTGCATAGTGCCAGGAGTGGGACACGAGCGGAACGATGTTTGACCGCTATAACGGTCTATAGCGATCCCCCAAGACCCCAAACGATAGAAAAACGTCGCCGTTTTATTTTTGGCCTTTAAAAAGCCATCAGCCCCCCTTTTTCTCTCATTTTGACGAACCAGAAACCTTCCTCACCATATTTTCCTTTCTTTTCTTCAATCTCATTCAAGTTTTGCTCCTCTAAATTATCAAGGTATGCATATATTGTCAATTTATGTCTTCATTCTCTCCATTCTTTCATGATCTTTGGTTGGGTATTTTATTTCTCTCATTGTTGTCAAGTGGGGGTGTTCCCCCAATGTTGTTAGAGTAATCTAGAGATATCCATAGAGTATTGATGAGTTTTTATGATTGTTATAGTCGACGTTAGTGCCCTCCCTGCTCCCCAAAGCTCAGTTGGTGTTGACGTCAACTCTCCCTCCCCTCCAGGTGAATGGGTTTGAGCTCATGGCCTTATTTTTTGTCATTATATAATTATTTTCAAATATTATGGAGTATTTAGATAATTAAAATGGATTTTTGCATGGTATAATTCATGCATATAGCTATGTTTTAGTTATTAACGATTCATTTGGACTTACACATGAATATTATGATTTTAGAATATGCATAGGACCATATTCGCCCTATAAAGGTTTTATATGATTTAATTTATGCCTTTTTATTTATTTAAAAATTTAGATTATTTACGATTGATGTAATGAAATGCCAAGCCTTATGTTTATTATGGGAATTGAAGTATGTTGAACTTAGAATTGATAGAACTCCATTTATGACTTTAGCTGAAATTAGACTAGGGAATTACTAAGAGGAATAGAGCTGCAAGTTAACGACAGTAAATTCGTTAACCTTGGTACCAAGGCCCACGGGGGGCATTTTATCCACATGTCAGATCAGTCCACGAGGGATGCAGTTCGCGAGAGACTGTTAAGATCACAATTAGGGCTCTAGTTCGCGAGGGACTGAGCACCCACTTGCAGTTTATGGATTTTATGTTCTTTTAGTAATTCTTGAGAAAATAAATAAGATTTCCACGTTTATTTCAAATTTAGGATTTAATAGCTATTATACAATTTTTTTTGTAGAATCTGAATTATGAGAATTGCATTACCATTTATATATTTTTCTTCTTGTCCCATGCATAGTTTGAGTGAGGATCCACTCATTGAGTTTTGTTATAAAACTCACCCCTCTTTTCTTTCTTTTCTCACAGATTCAGGTGTAGCTCAGGATCTTCCTCTTCCTCCCCCTATTCAGCAGCTTTAGTACCCTTCGACTTTTGGGTGAGCTTCACATTGATGTGAAGTTTATTTATTTCATAGAGTGCCCCGTTGACGGTGTGGGCAGAGTTCCGGACCAAGCATTTATTTTATTTTGCTCACCATGATTCTTTTGTATTAAAATGATTTAGCATTCATGGTATATTTTGTAAATGAGCAACTCAGTTTAATTTATATCATAGCTACAGTTCCATACTTTATTTATGAGCAAAAGGATTTATTTATATTTATTATGAGTTCAAGATGAAATCCAAGTTATGATTTAAAGTAGATTTTGTGAATAAAGTATGCATATAGTACGGCACAGCGATCACGAGGCTTACGTGGGGACGGGAATCTTCACGTGCCGGTCACGATCCAAATCGGGTAATGACAAAGGCCATGGGCTAACTCCTAAGAAAATTACACATTAACTGATTAATAGCTGTTTGGATACCACGTGCTTTGGCATTGCAACATAGTTTTAAAAAATTGGATTCGATCAATCAGTTCGGCTTTAAAATTGATGAACCAAATACTAGTCCGGTTCCGCATTAAACCAATCAAACTCTAGTTAAACTTGGGTTGAACCAAGGGCGGATAGTTGAAGCGGTAAGTGAATCGGCCATGTGGCAAGCAACCACACCATGTCAAACAAGGCATTAAATTTTATAAAAATTCCATCTAGTGGGAACAAACCCTCACGCTGGGAAAGTGAGGGAAGCACTCAACCATTATGCCACCCTATTTTGTGTGTCATTATTTAATAAAAATTATATATATATATAATTTTATATATTTATTTAATTAAATCTGATTCGATCGGTTTAATCAATAACCTACCGGTTCAACCAATGACTCAGTGTCTTAACTGAGTTTATTACTGATTATGAAAACTATGCATTACGGTGATAAAAATTGGTTTGGAAGAAAGTGATCATGTTTGTTTTGATTTTTTACTTTTAGAAAAAGTATCTTGCATAATATAAAAGTGATTATAGTGAAAGTAAAAAATATTAATTTTTATCTTTTTTATCTCACATAAATTCTTCTAAACTCATTTTTCAAATATCATTTTAAAATATAAATTAATTATCTCAAAATCTATTTTTTGAACATCATCTAGTTTAAAAGTAATTCTATTAACCATGCGGACCCTTACATGTGTACAATAGCATGGTCCTTTTGACAAAAAAAACACAAAAAAGCCAAGTCCTACAAAATCTGGCCAAAACCGACTGAGTAAGGATGTATCTAGTCGAGGTATTCATGACCTGTCCTGTGTCGCCAACCCGGCCGGGCCCAAAACTCATTGGGGTGGGTTTGAGTTTTAAAATTTGACTCGGTTACACTTTTCGGGTCATACGTCGAGTTTACTCGACCCGGTCCGAAGTCAAATAATCCCTTAAGAGATATATTTTTTATAATAATTTATAAAAAATTATAAGATTTTAAAGTTTAATTAATATATTTTATATAAATTGATGTTATTTCTACATTGATATGGTTTGATTTTAAAACCTATATCGTAAAATACCTCTAAAATTTTGTTTCTTACTTATAAAATTTTATAACTTTACTATGTACAATATCTAAATTCCAGTATATTATTCGAATATCGGGTTGACCCAGTACGACTTGGGACATAATCGAGTTATTATTAGGTTGAGTTTGGTTTGAAAAATTGACGCAGTCTAAAATTCGGGCAAGGTTTTGGTTTTGTCCAATCCGGCTCAATCCATTTCTTGTACACCCTATCTAGGACCACTAACTTGTTTTAAGCTAGGATAAATGCTAATATCTTTCTCTTTTATTTTTTTTCTCTGTCATTATACCTGTTCTCACGTTATTAACGGTTAAAATTAAATTCATTTAAGATTATTTTAACACATATTTAAAATGTTTAACAAATAATCTTTTTATAAAGTTAAATTAAATATAAAGTTGATCACAGTTCATCGTTGAGTAGCGTGATGTGGTGGCTGGCGATCGGGGCCAGAAGTTAATCGTGAAGACCTGATTCCAAAAATAGCAACTAGTCGATAAGAAATTAAAATTATAGCTAGAGAAAACCTTCAAATTGATTTTTTTAAATTTTACATTATTAAAATAGCAACTAGACCTGATGGTTAGGTTGATAGCGGCAATTCCCAACGATATGGTAGAATACTTGATGATGAGTATAGTGGGATGGGATGTGACGAAAATGATGTTGGTTGAAATGAAATAGAGTAAATTAGACGTTATGAACTTATGACTCTTTGTTTGAATATTAACGAACGAAATAGACATAGGTTTCATCCATTGTTTGAAAATAAAACCAAAAATAATGAAATGGCAATATTTTCAAGTTCTGTACCTTTTGTCATTTTATTCTATTTTATCCCATTTTACTCAGATCAGATGAAAAGAAAAGATAATGATATTCGATGAAATAAGATTTAATAAATTTCATTCATTGGTTAAATAATAATATTATAAGTTTAATTTTTATATACTTATCGAATCAAATCATTTTATCTCAGTAACATTTTAATAAGTGATTACAAGACTTAACTATATTTTATTGATATAGCAATATATGATTGAATCACTTTGTAATTTAGTATATAAAAAAATTGAACTATAAACCTATAATAGTATTCCAAATAATCTGTTTTGGAATTGGAATGATCCAAAGATGGCCTTAGATAGCTAGCTACATGGCTCTCACTCACTCAATCCTCTTCCGACTTGTACTCTTTGGGTTCATTGGTTGCTTTGCTAATTGCTTGGGTTGCGTTATTCACTTATTCTATATTCTTTTCCCTTCCCCCTGGCCTTCAGTTCAGTCCTCATCCACCACTCCAGAGACAGACAAAAAGTGAGAAAAAATAGAAATAATAATAATAATAATGATAATAATAATGATAATAATAAAAGAATAGTAAGAAACCGAACTGAGTTTTCTTGTTCTTCTTATCACCATCAGGTGTAAGGGGGGTGTGTGTGTCACTCACTCACTCACCCAGTCGGCAGAAGAGTGATTCCCACTCCGAATCCGATTCCGATTCCGATGATGGCGGCTTGTTCTTCTTCCCTTCGGCCCACTCTCTCGTCGTTTAGGTTTTCATCTGTTGCTGCTGCCTCTTCTTCTTCTTCTTCTCGCTCCTTCTCTTTCCTTCGTCTTCCCTACCACTCCAGTAAGTTCTCTTCTCTTCCCCTTCTTTCTCCCATCCTTTAGGTTTTTAATTTTTATGCTGCCTACTGAGTACTGATGTTTGAATAACGATAACAATAACAATAACAATAACAACAACAACTATACTGTATCAATCAATCAATCAATCAATCAATTTCAGGAACTAGAATTTGTTATCCAGGAGGAGCAGGTGGAGTTTCAGGAGTTTCTCAATCCCACAGTTTAGGCCTCAAATTGAAAGCACCGAGGGTGCTCAAGCGAGATGGCAACTGCGTGAGAGTGATGGCTTCCCAGTCCCAAGCAAGCACCGCTGCTTCGCCTGAAAATGTGCTCGAGTGGGTCAAGCAAGACAAGCGCAGGATGCTTCATGTTGTTTATCGTGTTGGGGACTTGGACAGGACCATCAAGTATAATACAATACCATCACCCCCACCATAGCTTAATTTGATTTTATTGCAATTTGCAAATAATTTATTTGTCTCTCTTATAATCATAATCATATCCTCTTGAAACCAACTTTGTGGGGAAGAGTGTATTTATTCATGGGGAAGCAAACTGCATCTTGTTGCTGGTTTCAGGTTTTATACTGAGTGCCTGGGAATGAAGCTCCTTAGGAAGCGTGACATACCTGAAGAGAGATATACTAATGTCTTTCTTGGATATGGCCCTGAAGATTCTCACTTTGTTATTGAACTCACATACAGTAAGAGTCTGCTGACCATGTTGTTGAAGACCAAGTGTGCAAAATCATATATTCTCAACGACCCTTTCCTGATTATTACACAACTTTGCAATTTCTGAAGTCCTGTGCAGTAGAAAGATTTCAGTTAGTATTTATTTATGTTTAACAACATTTCAGATTATGGAGTTGACAAGTATGATATCGGAACCGCGTTTGGCCATTTTGGTATTGCTGTTGATGATGTAAGTTTGCTATACTATACTATAGTTTGTAAACATCTTGGCCTTCTCATGTTGTGTTCATTACTGGTGAGGCAATGGCATATATTCTGAATCTCGTGTATTCTTAAGTCCCATTGCATCTTTCTTCTGTCCGGGAATGGGGATGGGGCGTGGAGAGAGTGGAGAGGCAGTTTTGGTTATTATTTACAGTTTTCTCTCTGTTGGTCTCTTAACCAACATAGTGGGGTTTATTCATCTATATGATTCTTTATTAGGTTTCAAAAACAGTGGAACTTATAAGAGCTAAGGGTGGAAAAATAACTAGAGAGCCTGGTCCTGTTAAGGGAGGCAACACAGTGATTGCATTTATTGAAGATCCTGATGGTTACAAATTTGAACTTTTGGAAAGAGGTCCCACTCCTGAGCCTTTGTGCCAAGTAATGCTTCGAGTGGGCGATCTTAATCGTTCCATCGAATTTTATGAGAAGGTGACGGTCAATGCTTGTTAGTTTACAGTCTTCTTTTTTCCTTTGGACATCATTAAGACATCTATATGGTGGCATTTCATTTAGGCTTTTGGCATGGAGCTGCTTCGTACACGAGATAATCCAGAGTACAAGGTATGGCAGCATCCCATTTGTCATGTATTTTAATATGCCTAGTACTCAACAGTTAAGATAGTCTGAAAGAAATTTAGGGTTTATAGGAAATTGTGAAATTTTGATGCCTTAACTTTCTGATTCCAATTCATCTATATGGAAAAATTAAGCTTGAGGGTAAGCGAGAGGATTCCATTCTAATCATCCTCTAAGGATAAATCTTCTGAGGGTGCAGCCATCAATGCGACATGTATGCATAAATATTGTTATGGTAAAAGCTGGTAAATGGAAAAAAATGACTCTGGCTTCATCTAGCCATTGAGGTCTGGTTGCACCCAACTCTAATACAATCCATCTATAGTTTTGGATGCTCTTACATGACACCTGCAGCACATCTATGTAGTGTGTACCCTGTTTTTCTTCAGGTTACCTGTCAATAGGATGGGTTGATCAGGGAACAAATTAGACTTCGAGTTCATGAGTATCTGGAATGCCTAAGGCAGAGGTTGACCAATCAACTAACAGAATAAGTGCCTTGCATAGGGAAGTTTTGCTATCCAATAGAATTATGAAAATGTATCAATGTTAAAGGTCTTTCAACTTATTCACTCGCGAATAATGTTTATGGAAATCTTCTGCAATTGTAACTGGGCTATGGTGATATGTTGTCCTGTTTTTGTTTGTTTTGAAACATCTGTGTGCTGGATGCTTTTACAATTCTTAGTTCCAATTTTCCTCGCTTTGGTGGCCCAAAAATTGTTTTGCTGCTCCTTATTCATTACTTTGGGCATGTGCTTACCTTCACTGCACCTGTGATACTTTGGTGGCTTCTGTTCTTTGTGGCAGTATACCATAGCAATGATGGGTTATGGTCCAGAGGATAAAAGTACTGTTCTGGAGTTGACTTACAATTATGGAATCACTGAATATGATAAAGGAAATGCTTATGCTCAGGTAAGCAGAAGCTCCTTTCTTATCTGATTCTTCTTTTTATGTAATCTGCTGAAAACCTTTACATTACCACTGTGCAGTTATAATATCAGATTTTGTTTTCTGCATTAACAGAAACAGCTGCAGTTTTCTTTTTTTTTTTTAATTGAAATGCTTAGTAGTTATTACCTTGTATTTTTGTATTCACAGTTTCTCAACTTTAACTTGAAGATAGTTTCTTTTATTTATTCTCTTTTCTTTCCCACCTTTACAGATTGCAATAGGCACAGATGATGTGTACAAAACTGCAGAAGCTGTTAAACTTGCTGGAGGAAAGGTTACTCGGGAACCTGGACCGTTACCTGGTATCAACACAAAAATTACAGCATGCTTGGATCCGGATGGTTGGAAGACGGTAATGACTCTTTGAACTTTATGATGTAATGTAGTCAAAGATTAACTCTTTCAAAAGCTTAAGCAAGGTATAGCACCTAGGGCTTGAAGGGTGAACAATGCTTAACCCATTTTACCTTGTGCTAAAATTCAACTTTTATATAAGAATGGGAATAACAAGGATCAAAGTCTTCATTATTTGGTCAGAGGTTCAAAACTTCAAATACCATGTCAAATTCCATTTTCCTAGAAATTTTAAGTTATTGGGTAAAAACTCATGATATATATATATATATATATAATGTGCTCCATTGCCCCTCGCACACCAGGCTCATTTTTAAGTTGTGCTGAGTTTAAACTGTGTTTAGTTAGACCATTTGATCATAAAGACTTCACTACCATGTCAAGGTTACCAAAAGCTTATAAATGACTTTATATCCAAAACAATGCTTGGGAAGGTTACAGTTTTCCTTCACCATGCTGACATGTAAACTTTATTACGGCACCTTACCATAGTATTCACTATTTTCAAAGTGGTAGTACTGTGTCAAGTAATTTAATTTAATTGCGAATGATCATTATTATTACTTGCCTTGTACTTCTGCATTAAAGGCGCCATAAGGGGTTTGAAGGTTTATCTTCTGCCTGGTTTGGTGTGTGGACTCTCTTCTCACATAAGATAAGAAAACACATAGAAATATTGAATGAGTTTAGTTTTATTGGAACGATGTATGAAAAAACGTAGAGATGTACTTCCTAGTTTCATTTATGACTAACTAGTTTTCCCACTTCTAATGTGCAGGTTTTTGTAGATAATGTTGATTTTCTTAAGGAGTTGGAGTAGAGTATTTATGTAGGTCATCAGTCATCATATTGTGAGATTAATATCATACCTCTGTCAAAGAATTGGAATTCTTTGTTGAAGTTGTTTGCATCACAGAATGTATCATATTCAAATCCGATTTTGTAGATCATGAAATAATGACTATGGCAACGACCCTCGTAGAATATGTTTTTTTAACTATATACAATGGAACAGTCTTGAGAAATACATCTCTTTGTCTTCATGCTCTCTTCTTCAACATCTGACAGTAGTACAAATTTTCTCGCTGTCCGCAGTGGATATTTGACAAATGTATCATGATACATTGTTTCTTGGTCCTTTACTCCTTTGCTGAATAACCATTGTTTCTTTGTATTATGCAAATCCCTAGTTCCATCCAAAATGATGCGGTCAAGAAGTTACATATTACATACATGTACAACAACCAGCAATATGGAAATGTTAATTCCATATTTCCATGTACAGATACAAAATTCTTATATTATCATCTAATTACTGGAAATCCCTCGTGATTTTATCTAAAATGATTCATATTACATTACATTAACAAATAACATAGTCTTGATTTTCCATGAAGCGTTTAAATTTAGTCTTTTGGTAGAACAAAACCATGTACTGTTCTAAGCAAAAGTTTCAACCTGTTTTTCTGACAAATGTTTATTTAATAATTAAATTTTTTTAAACAAATTAATAACGTGTAATGTTTAAGAGCGTGAAATGTTTTTCTCTAACCATTCGTTATAGATATTTAATTAATCTATATTTTTTTTATTGTGTTTTGTTAAATTAATGATTCGATTGGTAAGTTTGAAAGGTATGTTCTTGATTAGTTATCAAGTTAACAATTACAGTGCTAATAAGAGTTGAGTTAAAAAGAATAATCGTTTTATCTCACAATAATATTTATGAAGATATCCTCATCAGAGATTCGATTTTAGAGTGAGAAATTATCTTATTCTTTTAATTTTTCTTAAAAAAGGACTAAAATTCAATATCTATATGAAAGATTTCTCTTTCAAAACAATAATGCTATTTTCACAAACATAAGTCTTTAAATTGATAACAAAATATCACTACTAGCACTTTTGTTTTTTTCCTCGTTTTGTCTAATATGTTAATATTAGCTGCACTTTGTGAGACATATCAGCTCTCACAATGTCGGGAATAACTTGTCTTTCCAATAATTATGTTTCACAGGATTCAAACACCTGTCCCACAATTTGTTGGTGTTGGACTTTGTAAATTTTAACAAATGTTTCTTATGAAAATTATTTCCCTTTTCAAATCATGTGATACTCTCTGATTAATTGGCAACTTTAAAAATTTTAGGGTTTAATTTTAATCAATGTATTATTTAATGAATTTGACTATCATTTTGGGACTAACTCTACTTCCAATTTTAAAAAACGAGACATGACTAATGATTTGTCAATTGGTAATTGACTAAGTGCATGCCAATTAAACTCATAAATTATATAAAATGTTGAACTTATTAAGTAATGAGATAACACATTATTAAATGAATTTAATTTTGATACACTATCACTATAAAAGAGTTTTATATTATCATTTAATCATGTATTATCACATTAATAAATATGATTAATTTTCACTTTACTATTTGAAAGGTCGTGCCAATAAAGAAATTTGATTGAATGATATTGTAAAACTATTTTACAATATTACTATATCAAAATTAAACTTGAACTAAATATACACATAAAATTAAATCCAATTCTTTTGCAAAAGATGTGAAAAAAAAAATTCACAAGTAAAACAATTCAAAAAATATTTGGTTCGGTTTAGTTGATGAGCCTATTGGATGAAGTTTCTTAAGACCCTATTTGGTACACCATATAATGCATGATATGATAAGCTAATATAATACGTAATAACTTTATATATTGTTTAGTGTGAGTAACGTATTGTATAAATTTATTCATCAAATCTCTTTTCTACGTTAAAATGATCGATAACTCGATCATATCTGGAGAGGGAGGAGAAGGCTTGATTAGTTTTTTACGTACAAGGTTTATTTTACTTATTTAATTAAATATTATAATAAATAAAATATTAAATATTAAATAATTTAATAAATATTTTAAATAAATTATAAATTATATAATATTAAAATATATAAATAAAAAATATGTGGTATATTAAAGTAAGTATTAATAATAAAAAATTAATTTAATATTTATTATTAAATTCAAATTCAAATAACTCTGGCAAAAAGTACTAAAAAACTATTGATTTAATATTATTTATAGTTAGAATTATCTTTAAATAGCTAATAATATTATATATTTTTAATAAATTTAAATAATTAACAAAAATTATTATTTTATTTTATTTAATATTTATATATAATTAAGGTTATTTGTGAATAAATAATAATATTATATAATATTAAAATTTTATTAGATATTATCCTATCAGATTTTATAGGAGAATATTTGTTTGATTTGATTATTGTGATTGAGTGATGTTAGGTGTACAACTAAATTGTATAATAAATACACACCACGTATCTTATTACAATTAAATTTGATAAATAAGTGAAATAAACATGGATCATACATCACATATAATAAAAATAAAATATATAACATATATTTGTTATGTAATTTAATTCTTACATTATTCATTGAGATTTACCCGAAAATCGAATCAAACGGGATTCACAATTTTTGGCATGTGACTTCTGTCTGTCAAGTATAAATACAAGCTCATGAGCCCCAAAGTCGGAGAGGCGAAGAAGGGTTCAACATCTCTGAGACGTAAGCGTAAGTGCTGCAGCAGGATTTGAAGAATAACAATGGGGAATAATGCGAAGGGCGATGATGAAACCGAAAAGCAAGGACAGAAGCAGAACAGCAAGAAGCGCAAGCAAGTTTTCCCGTATGGCAACTACAGGAGTTACTATGGCTATCGAGTTACTATTCTTCTTCCCTTTCTTCCTCTTACTCTTACCCTTTTGTTTTCCCATTAAAAAGATTCAAACTTTACAAGCCCCAACATCAGTCATCATGCTTCTCCTCCTCTTTCTCTTGTTCTTATATCTATATATCTGTATTACACAAGGAGGGGGCAAAATTAGGATTAAAAAAATGATCAAAATTTGCACATGGTGGTTTTGCTTTTGCGTTGGCGTTTTGTTGAGTTTAACGTTACCCTTCTTTGATTTCTTTTTTTTTGATAATTTGATAAATGTGTTTTTTTAATGTTCCAGATTGGTCAAGGCGTGGATGAAGATCCTCGCTTGAAAGTTTTTAAGAAGGAGTGGTTTGAAGGCAAGGAGTGTCTTGATATTGGCTGTAACAATGGGATTATCACTATCCAGATTGGTAATTCCCCCCCTCAATTTTCTCTATGCAATACATTGGATAAATAATTCTATCCATGTTAGAGCTTGAAAGGCTCATGCTTTGCTTATTAAGCTATCTTTCAAATGGGCATAGTTTTGAGACTATAACTGCAAATCAAATAACTAAATTCAGTTTGATGCTCGTTGTTGTTACACACCTCTGCCTGCAGAATAGAAAATTTAATTTTATGTGAACAATTTCATTTGTGAATGTGATTTCTAGAATGCTATTCTAAATGTTTTGCCTTTTCCCCCCCACAGCACAGAAGTTTCACTGCCGGAGCATTCTTGGAATTGACATTGATTCTGGTAAGATTCATATCAATAACGGTTTCTGTTGCTGAAGGACATTCTTTAATTTCGAGATTGAGCTTTGTTCTGTATTTGTTTGTATATGATGTGGCTTAAATGTGTGCAAAATGTAACCAAGTTGTGATGTTTATGCTCAAAATACTATGAGTTGAATCTTTCAAATCGTTATCAGTATCATGTTATTTAGGCCAACTTATGCTATTAGTGAGTGAGACTTCCTTGTAATACTGCATATGCAGCATAAACACCTGACTAATATGTACCATACCTTTTCAGCTAGTTACTTTTGAGATTCCAAAAAATGAGCGAAGAATGAACTCCATTTCATAAATTGAATTTGTCGTGTATTTAATATATGAGTATTAGGCCCTGTCAAGAAAAATGGAGAGTGTGCAGAAGCTTTGAATTTTCTTTTTCTTGAGTCCTGTAGGACTCTCATCAGGAACTTAGTGAAGAAGTTTGCTTCAATAGCATTCATAATTTAGCAAAACATGGTAGGAAATCCTCGATTTTTGAACTCCCAGATTGGGTAGTATAAATAGCTGTTTATTCCTTATTGATTTTGTTTTACTTGGCAATCTGCCAGATCGAGTTGAGGATGCATATTGGAACCTGAGAAAAGCTGTTAGGTTGAAATCTGCTGGAAATAAACCTGCAAAGTCTTCCAAACTTGAGGATAAGGACCATGCAGACAATTCTGAGAACAGTGTTACTGCTTTGTGCAATGAAGATACAAAGGAGATTTCAAAGGAAACTTCTTCTTCAGAGCAAATTGATCTGTTTAAGATAGTTTCATTTAAACGGGAAAATTTTGTTCAGAGTCGGCACCCACCAGGAAAGCAATATGATACAATTCTTTGGTAAGTTGCTGCTTTTTCCCATTACTGTTTCACTGAATAAGCCTTTTTAACCTAGGGCAGCTTTAGAGTGGGAGGAGGTAGAAATGTGCCATCTCTTATGCCAAAGGCTTTTCAAAATTGTTCATCTTTGATTTTCTTTTCTTTCCCCGTATCTGGCTCTTTTTTGGGTTCACTCCTGCAGGTTTGTTCTTTGTTGCTATTCTAATGGATTATCTTCATTTTATAGTTTTGTAATTTTTACAATGACGAGATTTGGTTGAACTTGTATTTTTATGCATGAATGCAGTTCTCATTTTATTCACTAAGCTTTGCAGGTAGAAGGAAATTCTTAAGTGTAGCTTGACTAACTCCTGCTGTAAACTAAATATTATTTGTGTAGGTTTGTTTAAAATTATCTTTGATGTACCTGTTATTTTTTATTGAATCACTTTCTACCATGCAGTTTGAGTGTAACAAAATGGATACATCTAAATTGGGGGGACAACGGCTTGATTACATTATTTGCTGAGATTTGGAATCTGCTCCGACCAGTAAGCATCATGCCCTTCCATCATACTTTTGTTTTTCTTTCTACTCGTGGGATCTCTTCTAAACAACCCATCCACATTCCCTTCCTTATTCTCTATCTCGACACTTTGGCATGTTTTCTTCTATCTTTCGTAAGACCTATCTCTCCACCCACTTGTTCCTATGCCTTTTTGGCTGTCCTTCTCTCTTTCAGCTTGGATGTGTTGTCTGAAATTGACTGATTTAATAGTGCACATTGCCTCTTGTGAGCCATCAACACACGTCTGCCTTTCTCTAAATATACTCTGCTGTATGTATATGAACATAAACATTCTTCTGAGCAGGGTGGCATTCTTGTGTTGGAACCTCAGCCATGGAAGTCATATGAAAGCAATCGCCTTGTTTCGGAGGTAATGATTAGCTTTCCTTCTTTTCTGTGATTATCAATTTTTATATTACGAAGTGAAAACCTCTACATATTATTGCAAGCTTATATATTATGCAGACAACTGCTGCCAACTACCGGAGTATTATGTTCCGTCCAGACCAGTTCCAGGAAATACTGCTAGATAAGGTTTGTGTTAAATATTTCTTTGGTGCCTTCCATATTGAATGTTTTTCAACTCATGACAAGTATTTCTCTCTTTTGTTTTTGCGCCTATTTATTACAATTTGTTCATTCTAATGGGTGATATATAACTTATTGTAGATTGGATTTAGAACAGTAAAATATGTCAATTCAGATTTGACTGATAGCAAGACTGGTTTCAATAGACCAATTTTGGTCTTTAGGAAATGATCCATGCAGAAAGTCGGGTGCAGAGTTAATGTGATTCAATGTGGAGTCTCTCTTCCTCCAGAGAGAAGCAACTATTGCATATTTTGGGATCGGGTTGGCTTTCTCATAGACATCAAACCTGCATGCGATGCAGTGACTGTGAATAGCAACAATGAAGCAAATTTTGAGTTGAAAGGCGCTTGAACGTAGAGAATGAAAGTAAACAATGTCTTATGTGTTTTTTTGCTACTAGCATGTCGATTTGATTCTCACATAATTAACAAAGATGAAGTAATTAATATGTTTTGCCTATTTGGTGCAACTTATGTTGGACTGGTGCGAATGTATCTCATATCTATGACGTGTGTGTGTGTATTGAATGTGGCATGGGAATATAATAATTTTTCATTAACCAAGGTACGAGATTAGTAATGAATATTAAATAAAATATATTTTTGTATATGTAGCTAAATTAAAGTTGTCCATACGTGATTATCCACCTATCTCAACTGAAGATGAAAGTATGTTCTATTCTTATGAAATTGTTTTTATAGTCATTCAATTCAATTTTATCATATTAATAAAATAAGTTTGATCTTATGTCCATCCTTCACTAATTTAAAAGCTATACATAAGAGAAGATTTGATTGGATGATTTTTATTTTATTGAAATTAAATCCTTAATTTTAATCCAAGTTGTGTTTCATCTTTTTATTACCATATTTGCATCATTTGGCGAGTATTGATTTTATGAGAAAGGATCCTCTAAATTTAAGGTATTTTAGAGAGTAAAGTGAGGAGATTTTTGTTATTGGATTGATCAAACTAAAAATGGAGACTTCTTTGTTCTATTGATGTAAGAGTGAAATTGCTCATTTTACTTTTTAAAGTAAGATTTTTACTTTAAATGATTCAAATTCTGATTTTATTAGACAGATAATAGAGAAAGGACAACTTTGATTTCCATTCATTTTTGCTTTAGGTAACTCAACTATTTTTCCTGAAATATGTTTGCTATGAAAAAAGGAGAAAATAATTTTTTAAGGTAAGGATTTTAAATTTTAAAATTTGTTAAAAAAATGTTAAATTATAATAAAAGTATTCAATTATCCATTATTAGTTTAATAAGTACTCTACTATTTTGAAATCTAAAAACAAAAATTTCACCTTCATTTTTTGTTCTAAAACTCTTATTCAAAATTTGCCCTTAATTAGTCGTAGAGGAGTACTAATAACAATTAATAAATGAATCGCATTGTCTGGTCCCCGCCTTATAATGCTCATTGCGGTTTCTATTCCTCATAGAAAGTAGAAAGCATTGTGAAAGCAGTTAATGGCTTTTATGGACCTTTTATTTGTGGTAAATGCTTTTATGGTGCTTTTAGGAGTGAATAATGCCATCTTTTTATTTGTTGTGAGGTGAATAATGCTACCTACACATTACAGCTATGGACTTGCGAATTAAACCCCAACAAAGGCCGTTACATTATTGCCGAGCGCATAAAAATAAATGTATAGACATCATTATAATGATTTATCGGGAGATCATTATAATGTTATTTCGACGTCCGTATAATTGACATCTTGAGAGAGTATGCGAGTGAAACATAGATAATGAAGGAAATAAAGAGTTGACAAGAGAATTTGAAAGCATTTTTAATATATAATAGCAAAGGCTTCCCATGATACAAAAAGGAAAAAGATGTTTGGTTAAGTTCGAACATCAATTCGTACAAATAAAATTTTTCATTAAACAAATAGTGTTAAGCTTGCCTTTTCATCTACCATGATTTACTTCTCTTTCTGTTGTTTTCTTCTGAATTTACTCTTTTCCTCCATTCAAATCTGGGTCGTCAAATTCTTTTGGTGCTATTTAGCATCGTAGATTCAGAAATGCTTGTTAACCTAATAAATTACCAAAATTTATAATGACAGATTGACTTGGCACGTAGAGGTTCATTATCAGATCCAGCATATTCTCTCTCTCTTTTTTTTCCAATTTTTTTTTTCCCCAATTGATACTGACCTTACGTGTTTGGTGAGTATACTATGCACACTCCAGTCCATTCAAAATGCCTAACACTACTCCTCATAACATGTCTATAAACAAATGTTCAAATAACATCTAGGTTGGTTCTTTTAAAATCAGATTTCGATTTTGTGTTGCCCATTGAAGTAAAAATAACGCACAAAAGCTTTAATTCATAGTAGGCTAATTTGACATGATTAACTTTTGGAGCTGCTTGAAATCCTAGCGTTAGTGATTTATATATACAAGAAAAAATTGAAAAAAAAAAAAAGATTAATCGATAGCCTTGACCATCATTACATTTGTAGGTATATACACATGTCATGCAATTAATCCTAGTATGCGATGCACTCAATGGTTTCATCTGTTTGTGAATTATATATGTGTGCGCATTTGTTCCTTACGTGAGAACGTGCATGTGCGTTAGTTAGAGGCTTATCTCGATCCATTATGGTTTGGTTGCCCATCGTTAGTAATTAATAAATAACAGTAACAAATTAAGGCAGAATAAAATAAAGTTAATAGTTTGCAAAGCCAGAAAAGTCAAATGGAGTAATGAAGAAGAGAACAGTGTGGGCATAGTAACTCCAAACTAGAAAAAGGATGAGGCCTCAATCCTCATCACCCAAATTTCCAAAGCGAGGGTCCATTTGAATAATGGTCATAATTACCTTATTCCTTTTACTTTCTACGTTTTCTTCATTTTTGACCTGACTTGGTAACGCTCGTCATTATGGCGCTTCAAGACGAACGAGAGAGTGCACTGATGAGTGATTAATCCCTTATATATATATATATATATATCAACACCTTTTTGCTCCTCCTCATTCCTCAGCAATGGATTCCACACAAAACACAAAGCTACTACTGCATGAGCAAGAAAAACACACTTCCCCATGTCATGCCTACTACCCTAATTCTGTTACCCTCTTCGAGCACACCCCCCACAACCATTCTAGCAAACTCAACCCCATGTTCTCTTCCATGACGTTGATCAATGAGCTGAAGAGTACTGCAAGGCCTAACTGTGATGACTCCTTTGTACCAAGCAGTACTGAATTAGGATCATCTTGGTATTCTGATGTCCAGGGGGAGCATTGCAATTATGTTGAGGGGTCAGAATCAGACTCGTGCAGTGGGGTAGATGGTGATGAGGAATATTCTGATGATGACCATGATGGCAATGAAGAAGTGAGGAGTTTGGAATATGATGAGTTGTTGGTGCTGCTGAATGATGGGAAAACAAAGAGGAAAATTGAGGAGCTTGCTGCAATGGTTGGAGTTGACACTACAGAACCAGCGGTTGTGCTGAGTGAAGTAGTGAGAGTTCTCAAGCACTTGATGAACAGAATAAACCACAACACAACCACTGCTAGTGAGTGAACAAGTGAAGCTAATTAAAATGCATGATCAGGCAAAGAACTTACTTTAGTTCTTCCCTTGATTTCTGTGTTCTCTACGTTTATTCCCATAAAATTATATCAGTTTGAGAATCTCTCTTTCAATATGGTTGTATGTTTGTATCTTGTGTTTCTTCTCAATTAACCTAGAATTCGTCATGCTTGGTGATTTCTCATAACTAGGCGAATTGTGATTATTTTTTTCCACTTTGAAAAGAATAATAATTGATGAACAAAATTACTAACACTAACAACTTACATATCTTTATACTCTTGGGTATTTGAAGTTTACAAGTCAGTAACTCTACCCAGCCGAATAACCAAGTCTAGCAATTTAAGAGTATGTTTGTTTTGTTGTTTCCAATTTTCAGTTTTTAATTTCTTGTGTTCAGTTTTCAAAAACTGGAAACTGAAAACTAGAAATCTTAAAACAAATAGGCCCTTAACCTTCTGCCGTTTATTTCATAAAATTATCACATTCAGGTGGTTCAGAGTCAGTTTTTCCAAGGGAAAGCTGCTAAACCGCTAGAACAAATACTTTAAAAATGTATTTGCAACACTTTTCAACTAATCACGTTTGAGAACCAACAGAAGTCATGAGATAAGACGAGAGAAAATGACAATGCCCACCAATCACATCTTTTGTATAATTTATACGAAAATATTTTGGTAATTTCATAATTTCTTAAAAAGAAATCTTTGTACTATACAACACTGCTCTATAAATTGACCTTCCCTGAAAACCATTTCGAATTTGCACAGAAATTCAGATCTTCCAACACTTTTTAGTAATTCTACAGAGGTACCTTTTACTGATTTTATCGAAACAAAAACTTATTTTAAAAGTATATTCTTTTAGAATACAATGCACAACATAAATACAGGAATATGATTCCGTAGATTGGATAAAATTTGTGCCAATTGGTAACAATGTCCTACTCCGAACTTTCGCATGGGATGCCCACTCAGTTCATGTCAAAATCATTCCGTGTTCCTTTGTTGATGTAACCATGCTCTTATGAATTCTAATGAACTATATACTACTAATATAAAGGGAATTCCTCCCTGTAACTAGGTTTTTTTGGTGTTCAGCATTTGATATAGTTGGGACTACCAATTAGGAGATTGAGAAAAGTTAAACAATAAAATAAAATAGGTTCTTATTATGATATCTAAAGATACCGGTACCCTTTTGAATCCAAATATTATAATTTAATTACAAATATTTAAAATATTAATAAATTTAGTTAGCGGGACATATGACAAATTTTCAACCACAAATCATATAGCAAGTATTGGTACCCATTAATTTTATAAGGGTATATGAGAAATCTCCAATAAAATAGAAAACATTATAAAAATAAATTTTAACAAGTATATGAGAAATTAACAAAAATAAATAGAAATTCTTAAATTTACACTTCAAACAAAAAATGAATAAATAAATAAAAGATCTTCTTCAGAAGAGCTTTACCAACCAACACGCATCAAAAGGAACACGTTATCAAGCCCAGTAGTACCAAAGCGATATGGCAATCCAATCTGTAAAACCTCCTAAACAAGTAATTGATGATCCCAGAAAATCCAAGCTCATCCAACTTCAAAGATACAAACTTCGCATTTTCTGAAAAGTTGTAAAATACCTGAGGATCATGGCATAAACTGTGTCACATTCAAGAATATGGGATCTAGGAACCTACCTTCAACCTGAAGTTGACAAACAAACAATTCATAATTTTGGACACACAACTGAAGGTGTCAGACACATAGCCTATACCAGCACGAAGAGCTTTGTAAATTCTCCAGGTATGTGACAATTCACATTCTAGGCGCCAAGTAACAACAAAATAACGCATCCCCCACTTCTTGGTGACTGTTGCTGAAGTCCAACATCAAATGATTACATACTTGGGCCAGTAAGTACATTCATGATTCTTTAATTGAAGAACGATTACAAGGCACTCTCGTGACATTCAATGACTACTTTCACATAGCTATAGAATTCACATTGACTGAGAGCCTTATGATATCATTATCTATACTTCATGCATTCTCAACCAGTGTATCATTATGCTGGATTATTCATCAGAAGTTGCATCATCAATACGTTCCTGTTGATAGTGGCATCCATATAAATGGCAATTTCTGTCATATTTCACCCTTCAGACAATATTTTGGTTGGGAGAAAGAAGTCCTGCAAATGAAAGTATGAACTGGTAATTGAGCAGCCCAATTGTTTTACCAGTTATCGCAGGGACATGAAATACACATCAGCTTATCCAAACCTTGAACTACCCTGATATAAAACTAGACAGTACATTTGCATCCCAAGAATGACAGTGCAAATTAACCTGGCCAAGTGTCAAGTTTTGTATGACCTACAAGTAAAGAAGTGCTTGTTGAGAATCACAGTTAGGGAAAAAAGAAAAGAAAAAAATAGAAGTAAGAAGACATAAAAGTAAGTTGATAAATTCAAATGTAATATAAAGCAGGAAATCTCTAATCACTCCAGCTACTGTTAATTACATAAAATCACTAATTCTTGACTTTGATAGGATAGATTTTTTTTTTTTTTGGTTAATCAAAACTGCAAGATTTAGACCCAAATGAAAAATTCTAAATAGGGAGATACAAATCCTGATGATTAAGTGACCCCATCCCCCAAATAACATAAGCAAGTGTAGAACAAATACCACCCAGAACTACCTTCAACATAAGAAAACATTGTTTTTGATAACCTGATCAATGACACGAAACTACAACTTACCATCATGAGAAGCAAATGATGTGGTCACAAGGTTATCACAAGGAAAGTTGAAATGAAAAAAACTGATAAATATGAAACTCTCAGTTCAGCTTCTCCCCATCCTGTGAAATTTTATATATGGATGGCTCCTAACATGGTATATGGGAAATATAAGTGTAACTGTACTGTTTCTCATATAGACAAGAAGCATAAGCAGGTCAAAATAAATGAGAAACAAAAATAACCGAATACTGTGCTCATGTATATTTAGATACAAATCTGCAATTCATGATATTGTAAACCAATTTTAAGTTTAAAACCAAACTATGTTGCCACTCATCATGTGGCACAAGGATAATTATCATCAAGTAACAAAAAGGAGAAACAGGGCTACATTCACACATTAAAGTTACATGAACACATGAATATACACGATTCCTGTGTCACATTTGACATCTATGTACAGCACAGGAGCCAAGCCTGGATGGTCTGTAATCTTATACCACGGTTGTTTGTAGTCACCTTAGGAAACAAGCAACATTAAATGGCCTCAAAATAAGAGCTATGCAATTTGTAAACCTTGCAACAAATTTGCAGTCTCCATGGATAGATCACTTGGATATTCTTGTCCAAACACTTCACAAAAAGATGCACAAAAATCACCATGCAACTGCAGCTTATATAGGTATACTGGGAACCTTCTTGTAGGATTCACAGCTGGCAAAACAGAAAAATACAAATGGTCAAGGATAAGTGTCACATAATCTAACTTGTCAACACAAGAAACAAGACTGCATTATGGATCAGAAATTACCATATTCAGCTTTCATTTGGCAGAAGGCATACGTTGCAGAGATGACATCCAGCTACTTGAAGGACCAATTTGACCACCTTGCCCATGTCCGGGATTGGAAGCTTCATTAGGCAAGGCAGGCTTCAATAAGTTCCTTTTTGAAGTACCAGCAGGAGAATATGATGTAGAGGGCATATGTGCTTCACCAAAAATCTGCAAAAAAAAAAAAATTATATATATTTAAATAATGCTTGATCTATTCACTTTTACCCATATTGCACAGCACAGAACTGCAACTTCACAGTTGCACCACAGCTACAGCAAGAAAAGTGAACATTTTTTGAGTAAGATGACTTACATTCTTGACAAGAGGATGTTCTGAACCCAAATGTTTAGTGGGTGATTTAAACTGAACTTTAACACCAGAACCCGTGGCATTGCCTGGTCTAATGCGGTCTGAGAGATGCCCTGAATAATAAGCATTAAGACCTTCCAATCAGGACCTTAAGTAGGAAACTAAATTCTACATCCTCCATCTTCTTAGACTTAAATTAAAGTTAACAATGAGACACACAAAAACATTCAACCAACCTTGATGGTTTTCAATATCCATTTGCATTGCACGATCATTACTCACCCCAGGAACTGGCTGTGATATGAAAAAAATCAGTATTGTCATTTAAAAAAAAAAACACAGAAGTATGCAGCACCCTGCAACTATACTTACAGACAAGTGAGGTTGAACTCTATTCTTTTGTGCCTGCTGGTACTTTAAAATGGTCCAATCAAAAACGTAATCAAATTCATAACCTGCCATACACCAAGAAGGGAAAAACAGAGGAGAAAAAGTTACACTTTAGTGTGGAGATGAAAACAAAGACAAATATCACAAATTCTATCGGAATGGAAGATGAGTATTTCAATAAAACCAAGGCCTGTTTGACCATGCTGGATTCATGGACCAAAGATAATAGAGCATATCAACACAATTTTGCAGTTTTTTAAATTTTATATTATTTTAAAAAGAAACATATAATCACCTTCTCGAGCAAAAAGATCCCGAAATAAGCGCTTCAAGAATCCATAATCAGGCCGCTGATCAAATGTCAAAGAGTGGCAATAATGGAAGTATGAAGCAAACTCTACTGGATGAGATTTGCAAAGTACCTATGGAAACATAACCAAATAAGTATATCTTTGTGTTTTTTTGTTTTCTAGGGGAGGGGGATGCTTTTCACTATAGAGTCACAGACAAATGCTAAAAACTTACCTCAATAGGAGTTGATAATTTCTTCTCACATATTTTATCATACTTTTGTTTCTTTGTTGCAGCCTTTAGACCTTGCCAAGGAAGGCTAAACACAAATATTTCACCACGTAAGAGTTAGGGCATTTCATAATATCATCTCAATAGATAACAGATTATGGGGGAAAAGTGCTTGTAGAAGATAAGTAGGCAGAGAAGAATGTCATACCTTCCTCTGAGGAAGTACAGAAGTACATATCCCAGTGACTCTAAATCATCCCTTCGGCTTTGCTCTACAGAAAAAATAAAAATAAAAATAAGAAAGTTGAAATTTATTTGGGCTGAAGAGAATAATAAGTTCTTTTGACTTGCCAATTCCAAGATGAGTATTGCAACTTGCATATCGAGCAGTCCCCGTTAAGTTTTTGTTCTCCCTGTGGCAATATTATTATTAGTATTATTCTTGGGTATTTGCAGGGAATAGGGTGGAAAAAGAGACAGAGAAAAGGAAAGGAATCTAGCATAGATATTCATGATAGCCTATTAAGAAATTGGTGGTTGGGGAAATGAAAATAATTCATAATCAGATAAATGAATATTACAAGATGTAAAATTGCAACCAGATTTCCAAAATAAATAAAAGAATGAACGAAATAAATGAAATACTACAGAAGTACCTGTAAGGAATGTGGCGATTGGTTGTGGAGTCCCTATATCGTTTTGCAAGCCCAAAATCAATTATGTAAACCTGACCAGAAAAATGAAATCACGTATAGAAGATATAGTTTAAGGAAGGGCAAGTCCAATAGTGCTGTAAAACAGAGGGGAAATGGCAATGACAGGATAATTACCTGGTTGGCCTTCCGACCAAGTCCCATGAGAAAGTTATCAGGTTTTATATCCCTGTGTAAAAATCCCTTAGAATGCACATATTCTATTCTAGTGATCTGCCAAAAAGAAATGTACAGTTAGCATCACAATAAGTGAGAAGGGATGAACATGGTGACACTCATGACAGATTTTCTAATTCTACATGGAAAAAAAGTTTGCTGAAAACATGAAATTAGATACAAAAGAGCACCGGTTATTGATCAATGATCACTACGCTTTTGGTGAATATATGTGTAACACTTGGCCCATTAATATATATATATATATATAGGCTTACCATTTGATCAGCCAACATTAACACTGTCTTCAATGAAAACTTCCTTCCACAATACACAAAAAGATCCTCAAGGCTGGGCCCCAGCAAATCAAGAACAAGCACATTATCCTCCCCGTCTAGACCAGACCATTTTATGCTCGGAATTCCACCTGCACCGCAAACTCCCAATCGTTAAAAGAAGAGTGACCAAACCCAAACTCTCAACACTCACCAACTTCCTGCCACCACCCTCCACCAACAATTCATTTCATTCACAGAAACACACACACACACACACAAAGGAAATTCCCTTAACATTGCGAAATGCATACTTCCTCCTTGAATAATATGGTAGAGCTTAGCCTCATAAAGTAGTTGCGGATGCTTCGTCTTACTGTTCTCCTGCAACACTCAATCAATAAATTCAAGATAAAGTATAGTTGAATAAAAAGTATGAAGTTCAATTTCAATGAATTGAGAACCTAAACTGGCACTAATCAAAACAACACGTGGTAATTAATTCATGCATAATCAGATACGAGAATCAGCGCAACGAGAGAGAGAGAGAGAGAGAGAGAGAGAGAGAGTGAAACAGTAAACCCCCAGCTAGCAATAGGCAGCAGAGAGATGCTTACGATCTTGACGGCGACGATCTCGAAGGTGTCGATATGCGTAGCTGCAGCAAGGAAAATTGAGTCAGAGGAAGCTGATCAGAACAGAGAAAAATACAATTAACGATTGTTGCAAAATTGAAAGCAGAGAGAGAGAGAGAGAGAGAAGGGGTCACCAAGATAGATTTCACCGAAGGATCCGCTTCCGATCTTGCGGCCGAGCTTGTACTTGCAGCCGACGATGCGTTCCATATCTCCAGAACCAACTCGATGATATTACGACTTAGGATTATGATTTTAGGAATAGGAATAGGAATTGGAATCGGAATCTACCGCAGCACGAGAGAGAGAAAGTGTGTGTGTTTGGTCCTGTTGTTGATTATGTACGCTGATTTTGCTCAGCAGAGAACAAAAGTCAAGAGAGACGAAAGCCACGCCACACACAAGATAGAGTGAGAGAGGGAGTATAAAGAGCCATTATAGACAAACTGCACCGAGGAGGCGGGGTAGTTTTGTCATTGCAAAAAAATTTTGGTTCGCGAGGAGGCCCACAACCTTAGTTGGCTCTAGATATGTGGGCCCGGGAATGAACAATCCAGGGTCAGCCCCACCATCTTATTCATTTTATTTATTTATTTATTTTTAAGAAACAACGCATCAAACCAAACGTAATAACGTATGCCACATTGTTACGCATCTATCAGGCCGAAATCAAAAACGTTTTCTTCTTCAATGATCAGAACTCAGAAGTTCGAAGAACCCTAAATTCTAGTTCTTCAAATTCGCAGAAGAAGTTCGTTGAAGGATCTCTCAGGCTCCCCTTGTGTGAAGGGGAGTGCAGAAACCAAGGAGAATGGCAACCTCGTCAGCTATGGATCAATATGATGAATCCATGAAGAAACAAATAGCATCACTTCTGCGGGTTATGAATTTGGTTAAATCCTTCAAAGAAGACAATACTCCGTGCAAAATTGACGAGGTAGTATAACAGTATGTGTGTGACTATTGTAGCTCCGTACTAATTAGTGCCATGTTATGTAGACTTTCATTCAGTGCATTCTATTGAATGTAATTTAGACATTTGTTCTGCAACATTCTTGCATTATATAGGGTCTCTTTTTGGGTTCAGTTGGCACTGCAACTAACAAGGATGCATTGAAAACCTTGAATATTACTCACATTTTGACCGTGGCTGGTAAACTGCCACCTGCACATCCTGGGGATTTTGTGTATAAAATTATACAAGGTAAGGCAGTTCTCAATTTTCATAGGATGAAAGAAATGTCGTTTGCTTCCATTTATGCTTTAGGCTTAGCAGTTTAGCTTCCATTTACTGTTAAAATGTTTTGGTTTTTGGACTGCTATAGAAAATTAATTTGCTCCTTGTCTGTTTATTAACCGTATTTGTAGAACCAGATAGCTTTGTCATAGATGTTATCATCTTGAAATGTCAATAGCCTTTTAACTTGGTCATATGGTATTGATTTCAAATAGGGGTGTCTTTCACAGCATTAGCTATTCATAGTACTTTTAGCAGAGGTTCATTATGATTTTATTGATTTAATTCAAACTGCTGAATGGACTCGGTGTATGATGTTTATTGTCCCTACAAGTTTTGTAGAGCTTCTAGTACTGCATCCGTACTAAAATATGTTTTACTGTAAAATTGCGGCAGTTATTGATCAAGAAGATGCCAACTTAAGACAATACTTCGATGAGTGTTTTGATTTTATTGATGAAGCCAAAAGACATGGTGGAGGTGTTTTGGTTCATTGTTTTGCTGGAAAATCAAGGAGGTAGACTTCACTGTTCCTATCTTTCTCTTTCGATCAAGTTATATGATAATTTCTCTTCAAACTTATTGTAATGGAGTTTTGTATAAGTGTTATTATATAATATATGTGTGATGCCATGTGGACTTAGATTGTATGACAGTTGAGCTAAATGTCAATTGTTTCATATTCAAGACTACAAATGTCAATTATAGATATCATTGTTTTGTTTTCTGTTTCATTATTCTTTCTTTTTCTGGAATCTGATTTTGTGTGGATCTTTGCTGTTTCAAGTATTGAAAATTTGAGAGAATAATAAGAGTGCATGCTCCAAGATTGACAATAAAAGTTTTAAATTGTTCAAAAGCTAAGCTAGAGCTAAGATTGTTTACCTTGGGCCTGTAACTTCAGCTCTGCATGAATTTCATGCCAGCCTTTCACTATTTACATTTCTAATGTTCATCGCTTTTGAAAAGAAAAAAAAAAGAAATATATATCTATATATATATATCTAGTGTGTGTATTGTTCATTTGATTCTTTCCCTCTTCATTTGACTGACTAAGAAAAATGGATCCTAAATTTTCCACTTTCCAGTGTCGCTGTCGTTATTGCATATTTGATGAAGACTCGTGGAATGAGCTTATCTGAAGCTCTGCAACATGTAAAGAGCAGACGACCACTGGCAGCTCCGAATTCTGGTTTCATTCGTCAGCTGAAGGACTTTGAAAAATCACTTCAAGGTGCCAGTAATTTCCACTAGTCTTTCTTAAAATTGCTACGTAATTTGGTGCATTATTCATGTATTCAAAAATCATGGATCACCAACATGAAAGATCCAATTACATCTTAAATAAATTTTGGATTGGAAACCTCTGAAACCCTCAAGATACAGTTACAAACTTACAATTGTACAATACCGCATGAAAAATATCTTTTGAATGGGCGTAAGGGATAGAAATTGCTAATAATAGTTTAAACTGAAAGATAAATAACTTCCATAGAATATGCTGTCCTAGTAGGATGTGCAGGATTGCAGGGAAAGCTATAACGGAAATAAAAGGCTCTTTCGATTCTCTAAGCATTAGTTACGATTGTCAAACTATGTTTCCAAACAATTATATGTCAATTAAGGATGATACTATGTTTTCCAAACAATTATGCTTCAATTAACGATGATACGACATAGTACCTTTGTAATTTTCCATTACAATTTCTACCCAAAAATTCATTATACACTTATTCTTTTGTGATTTTGCAACTTTTTTTTTTTCTTTTGCAATCTAAATATTAATGTATGGCAGTGTTAAGATGATATTAAGATACATTGAATGTTGCAAAATTTAATTTTTTGGCTTCCTAATACCGTGCAAAGTAGCAGGCAATTACTTTTGTATTTATCTGAAATAGACCTCATGTCATTTCAAATGGTAGACCTCATCTTTTGTTTTACAGAGTTATGAATTCTGACTTGTTTGTTTTGTGAGGGCAATGAGTTTTCTGCTCCTCTGCTTATATATCTTGACCAAAAACAGGATATCATTATTCATTTTTGGATAGCATAATTCTTGCATTCTAAAGACATGTTTGTTATAAATTACATGTGTCTTTTGAAATGCAATCCTTTTGGGTATAGCATTTTGTTCAAGAATCAAGATCATTATATGATAGTGCAAGCTATTGTCTCCTATATTAAAATTAAATTCACTCACTTTTGAGGCCCGAATGATCAGCATTTGTTGATGGAATCTTCTTCACTATAATGGACTTCGCATTTTACTTATTCTCCATATACTGAATTTATGCAGTTAAAATTGAAAGTGGATTGTGAAAACATGGAATTGATTGGATCTCATTTGTTTTTGGAAAGACGGCGAAGTGTTTGGAACATGAATGGTGATTGATTACACAAGCTAGCGTAGAGCAGATATTTTTACTGTAAATGTGATTTGGAGCATGATTGGCGATTACACTAGGTAGTGTAGAGAAGATATTTACTGTAAATATGGCAATCACTTGAACACATTGTAGCATAAGTTAGATGCTGGAAGTGCAACTTAATCTTTAGGTGCACAAGTGCCATTTAGAAGAAAGATGGCTTGTGGCTACGTTCATCAGCCTATTTCCATTCCACGAAATTATGAATCCAATCTGCATTTTCTTCCCACTGTTCTTTTTTTCACTTTGTGCTTATAGGAGGAGGAAAAAATAGAACTTTTTAGATGATTTCTGGTTTATATTCAAAGGATGCACAGAGTTTTTGTATTGGATAGCATAGAATGATGAAAACAAAAACAAATAAAAGCCATGTACGCAGCGGCAGTGGGCTTCCTTCAAATGCCCGAACAATTTTAACGCGTATTGGTATTGATCTCTTTTGTTTGGGCTAATTTGTTTTCATTCATTAATAATTGATGGCTTATTTACGCACATATCAATTTGAAGTAAACCCCAATTGGCCAATTTGATCGTTAAAAAAAGTAATATTAGAGATATTAGTCTCTGAAAAACAAATAAATTGTGTGCTCCTCATAATAAAAGAAGTATAGGATAAGTTAGTTTCACGTCAGTATTTTAATAGAGTTATTTATTCTATTTTTATTTTTGTTATAAATTAATTTAAATTATTTCATAAATTGTTAAAAAGTAATATTTTAAAGTTCTTTAAAAATATTGAAATAATATTTGGAAATTTTTGAAATTCAATTCTTTCCTTGATTTAGCAATAATATAATTCAAGGAATTGAAATTTGATAAAAATTAAAATCTATAAAAATAAAAAAAATTTAATGAGGGAATTGAATTTCAATAAATAAAAATATTAAAATAACTTTATTGAATATAATTTTTTATTCTTAACCTATTAATAAAAATAAAATTAATTTAATTTTAGACTTATTTTAAATTAAAAAATTAATATTAATTCACTCTAAACATAAAAGTTGAATTGAATTCAATTTCTTTTCATTAAAGATTTTTACACACGCTATGAGAGGAAAGATTAACTTGTCTTTTTTATTTTAAATTATGAAAGACCATACAAAATTAGTTTATTTTTTAGGACCGGCCCCGAAGGAATGCGAAGTTCAGTTGTGGCCCAGTAAGTTAATTGTGTAGCCATCAGTAAGGTGCGACTCGACGGTACATGGAACGATATGGTTGTATTGATTCCTGACCATTTCAATTTCAATCATCATCACGCTGCTTGTGCTGTACGTCACTAGCTGAGCCTGAGAGTGAGACGGAGAGATCAGAGAAGAAGAAGAAGATGTTGGTAGGGGACGTGGAGAAGATGGTGGCAGTGGGTGTGGTATGGGGCGCCACTAACGCTATCATGCGCCGGGGTGCCCTTCTCTGGGATCAAGCTCTCAAATCCTCTCCGAAGCCCCACCCCGCCTCCACCCTCTCCCAGAGATTCCTCTTGTCCCTCCGCAACTGGCTGACGCTCCTCTCCATCTGGCAGTATTCCATCCCCTTCGCCCTCAACCTCTCCGCCTCCGCCACCTTCTTCGCCCTCCTCTCCCACGCCCCACTCTCCCTCGCCGTCCCCGTCACCAACGCCACCACCTTCGCCGCCACCGCCCTCTTCGCCATCCTCCTCGGCGAACGCACTCACCTCCCTCGTGCTTTCCTCGGCACCGCTCTTATCGTCCTCGGCCTTTACCTCTGTATCAATTCCTGATTCCTGATCTGATCTCTCTCTCTTTCTCTCTGCTGCTGCAATCAATCTCTATTTATAAATTGTTTCATTGTTTTGTGCTTGGATTATGAGATTCCAATTTCATTTTATGAGCTAGTGTAATCAATCATTGCTCATTCGCCTAGCTAGCTTTTATCTTTTCAAATTAGTTCAGGCTTGTTCCCTTATCATGGAATGAATCCATAGCAGAAATTACCGATTGCTCGCTGACTATTATGTTTGCTCTGTTGTATATATGGTTTCATAATTCACATGCTAACTCACTTACTTAGATCAATGGTTCGCGAATTGAGAATTTATTCTGAAATAGGTAAGATAATTCAGCTTACAAACCAGCATTATTCAGCCCTTGGTGAACAAGATTGAAATCACCAAGACAGTGAGGCAAACAAATGGGGCAATGACCAAGAAAAAGAATAGTACTTAGATTAACCTGCTGCAATCAATTGTTATGCTTAGAATTGTGTTTTGGAACATTCAGGAGGCGTCTGCCCGTTGAATCTTTTGGTATCTGTGCAGTAGTCGTAGATCATGTAATTTTTTCTGACCCATTTCAAGTGACGCATCTGGCCATAAGTCAGCTGCTTGTGTGTTGGAGAAGTCCACCAATTTGCAGGGATGTTGGAGGCACACTCATTAATGCTGACTACCCCATTCCACTTGCAAGCCCGTGCTCTGAAATGATGAAAGCTGGCTTTGAATGGGGCACCACTCCAGTCAGTCTTAACAAGCCCTCCTCTCGTGGCCCAGTCGTCTGCATCCCATAGGCTGGTATAAACCCTCATTCCTTGCTTGTTTGGATATGCAATGCCCTGCTTTTCATAGTTCCGGAAGACCCGAATTGGCAGACTATCAACATACCACCTGAGATTGCAGTGCAGTGATAGTCAATAGATCTTACCATTAGATAGGTAATAGTTATTTCTTATGGAACTGAGAAAATAAATAATTTTGTTCTGGTAGAGTTTATCAACTAACAATTTCTGTGGGATTCCAGTGAATGGTGTAATTGTGAAAATCAGCAGCTGGGTCAAACCAGAGGTAAAATTGCTGCTCTCTGCTTCCTTTTCCTTGTGTATATATGTTGGTATGGACAGTGTATGGTTGTCCTGTAATGTTGCCTAAAAACTCAAAATCTATCTCATCATGCTGGCTTCCTGTAGAGGATAACTGTACAGATATTGAGAAAGAAGCATTAACAATTCGTTTACTTGAAATGTATGATAGAGTCGAGACCCTTTTAGAGCATGTGAACTTACATAGTAGGCGGTAACTGTTCCTGCAGAATTACCGGGTACCAGCTTGATTAGCATTTCAATACTTCCGAATAAGAATGATCTCTTTGATTGAGCAGCAGACCCTGAAATTCAAAGGCAATAACTCGCATTTCAGAAAGCTGAAAACAGACAAATGCATTATTTATATTTATTTTAGTGTGCAGTTCGCATAATGTCTAGTACTTTAGCTTGGTTACATATCCTATCAAAACTGCGATATGAGCATATTAATATGATGCTGTGCTGTTTAGACTAGAACGGTGTTAGATTATACCATAATGTCATTCCTTTCCACTAATATTTCGATTGTAACATATGGAAAATGCTGCAAACTTGCAACTTAATATTATTTCCTAGCTCTTAGATGCAAACTTTTCTCTTGCCAAAAGACACGTGTCCGAAATAGAAATTGATGCACACTAAGCATAAATGCTTCACCTGAGGTTCGATCCAACACAAGATGAAGGTCTTCACCCAGAATTGATGCATGTTGAACACCCCAGGTCAGATGCATGCTCTTGGAAAGGTTGGCATCCACTAGGACGATGTTGGTTGTGACTGAACAAATGAACAAAGCTACCAAATTTTTTTCAAATTTGGCCATGTTTACTCCTATGAACATCTCGTGTGTTTCGCTTCTATGGTGTTGAAAACTTGGATGATGTATCGTTGCATTTTAATGTCTTTATATATAGTTACAACCAGCAATGACATTCTAGAGATGAGCTCTGGGTGATTATTATAAATTTATTCGGTCTCCAACTATGTTGGCCCATTCATAGGATTTGTCTTGTTGAAATTATTATTTTGAAACGGAGAGCCTGCAGAACATACGTCGGGTTTCATAAATGAGTTGGCTCCTGATTGGGTTGTGTGTTTGAAATCTGGTACGGGTTTGGTTTCTTTTCCTTCTTTTTTTTTGGTTGGGAAATATGTCCTAGCAACCACAAGCTTATGAGAACCAAGCGTGAGTGCCTGAACAAGCTGGAACGCGGAGGGAACAGAATTTTGTGCGCTGGGACGACTAGTCTCATGCCATGGGACGAGAGTAGCACTATTGGATTGAGTAATGTTAATAGTATAAAAAAAAATTGCACAATAAATACACACCATTTATTTCATTCACTCATCATATATAATAATGATAAGATGTGCGATGTACATTTATTTTATAATCTTATTGTGCACATAATGTTATTCCTAATTAATTATCTGGCTATGAGTGTGATGAGGTAGGCATAAATATCTGCCAGGATGCGTGCACACCAGATTGAGGAAAATATGAAAATTTTAGGGTCTTTATTTTATTGGAAACATTTTTCAATTTCCAGTTTTTAGTTTTTCCTTCACAAGAACTGAAAACTAAAAACTGTTTACAACAAAGCAAACAGACCCTTAGACTTCGAATTTGATATGCCATTAATTAGGTAAGGATCCTTTAAAATAAATATCTCACTTTAGAGAATAAAAGAAGAAGATTTTACCTTTGAGTCAATAAGATTAAAAAAGAAGCCATCTTCACTCTGTTAATCTAAAAATAAAATTATTCATTTTATCTTTTAAAATAAGAGTGGGTCCAAACCCCCATCTAATTACCGCTGCACTTTTACTGCTATTAGGATACTTTCTTTTACCTGATTTATATTTCAACAAACAATTGTACATTCTAATAATTGATTGGTTATAACTTGTTTTCTAAGTTGGCAGTCTCTATGAATGAATTATGAGCATTCAATTAAAAAGATGGAAATTGGAGCATAAAAAGAGAAGGAAAAAAAAAATTGAATCCATTAACTAGATGTACATGTTGGTTAATAGATGAGAAATCCGTGAATCTAACCCAATAATAGGTTGCTTGTCCGTCAACTGGTTTGTGAACAGTGCATATTATTAACCAGTATTGAGTTATAATTAACGATGACAAAAATGGTGTAACTTTTGATGTAGGAATGACAGATTTCTTGAATAAATTCTCCATTCTAAACTGTTAAATCTATATGAATTACCCATTGCTATAATTTTTTCCTGAAAGGGATCATCACTCGATCGTTTGCACAGGCCAATCGCATAAATTAAAGACAACAGCATAAATATACATCATGACAGAACAAATGCTTTTTTGAGCTCATTTTTTTCCCCTATACTTGCACATGCAAAAGAAGAAATTAAAAAGGTTACAAGTTACAACAAAACAAGTTAAAAATACCGACACAACCACAGCTAGACCTTGACTATTCTACTGAATGCGCACCCACATTCCGGGGCTAGGCAAGCCACGGTGGACGACAAAGAGCAAGTAGTAGCCAGGAGGAGCAATGGCAGCAGATGGTGGCGCCTCCAACTTAACCGTATAAACCCCTGCGTTTTGTTCGGTCATGCCATGATTCTTGAGAATGACAAGCCTCTGCCCCATAGACACACCGTGAGTGGTGAATGGAGGGGCATACATCGTCACCTTAACATCCTCGTTGCTCACCCCACTCCCATAACCCTCCACCGAGAACTGCGTCTCAAATGATTCCCCATACTTCAAATCCTTCACCGAGGCAGACTCGTCAATCTTTGGCCTATACTTTGCAAAATTCTCGTCCAAATAGGGAGGAGAGAAGGCCTCAACCCTAGTCTCAGTAGGGTACTTATCAACGTCCTTGTAGGTATCGTGAGTGTTGCTTCCAGCTACCCAAATCTTGCCGCTTGGAAGCACCGCCGAAGTGGAGTGGTACATCCTTGCTATTGCGCTAGGCTTCAAAACCCTAAACCTTGAATCCTTAGGTTTCTCTGGAGAATACAGAACCGGCGTGTAGTTGGGGGCATCAGCGTCCCACCATGCAGCTGTTCCCATCATTGCGCCATTGATGAACAAGACCTGTCCATTGGGGAGGACAAGAGAATCTCCCATGGTCCTCCTTGAGGGCATCAACTCGGTTTCCCACTTAGGTTTAGGGTCAGTGATGACCATCCTGTTGCAGTCCTGAAGGGCAGGGAGGAAGATCTTCTTGGTCTCTGCCAAATTGAAGGCGTTGGGGAGGTTACCGCCGCAGACGAGGACCTCGGCCTTGATATTGTCGTTAGGGTCGGCGGCGGAGAGGTCAATGGGGAGGAGGGCGGACATGCCGGAGGCAGGGTAGTTGCGGGAGCCGCCGGGGAGGACAGGGAAGGTGCGGAGGACCTTGTTGGTGGTGGGGTTAAGGAGGAGTGAGCGGTTGTTGGAGAAGATGAATAGGTTGCCGTCGGTGGAGAGGTGCACGAATGGGTAGAGGTTGTTCTCGTCGATGTCGGAGGTCTCGTAGAGGAAGGGGAAGAAGTAGGGTTTGGCACTGGCTTGGCCTTCTACTGTTGGGACAAACTCGTAGCTGAATGCCCTTCGCCCTCCCACCAAAAAGAATACTCCATTCGGAAGTAGTTGTTGACTTCCATACCTATGGTTTAGGGTTAATAGGTTAGCAAAACAAAAAATAATATTCGCCCATAATAAATATATATATATATATATAAAAAACATATGATATGAGAAAAGTGATCTATTAGAAGAGTGAAAGGAGTTAATATTGACCATTAAATTTTATATAAATTGTTAAAATCAAAATGTAAAGTCACATGACTTTTTTAAATGAGCATGTGAGTATTAATTGTCATTAATTATTTTTAAATCTTGATCATACATATATGATTATATAGGCTAAATTTACTTCTTTCACTCTCATAATAAATTATCTTTCTCATATGATATGTCCTGTGTATATAACTTGCCAATCTTTAGGCGGATAGAATCCACTTGATTTAATTTGGAACATATTAACTCGAAAATTTCTTGTATAAATAAATTTTATACCTTATATTTAGTGGTTTTGATCCACTAAAATTTGGTGAAATCCAAATTCCAGTGATTGGATCTTAAACAAAACAAGTGAAGACTATTTTAGTATGAACGTGCCTATATATAACTTGCCAAAGTTGCATAAATGCAACAATTTCTGGACGTAATTTTCTAATGAAAATGGTGCCTTAATACGGTAAGCACGTACCATCTTTCATCGGAGAGGATATTGTTATATTCCCTCCACTCACAGTCTACGCAATTACCACCGATGTATCTGACGGTTTTGGCTCCATCAAAGAAACCACCGGTACTCACGAGGGTGCCATCAGGTGCAAGCCCTCCGCTGGAGCACCATGGGTCTCCAGCTTCTAACTGCACCAAAGTTATTAATGAATGCAATTTAATCGGTTAATCAAATTCCTATATATAGTAAAAGAAAACAGAGAGGAAATTGAATAGCAACAAACAAATTGAATTGAAAAATACATACCCTGAGTGGCCTAACTTGGTTTGTCTCGATATCGTATTCCATTGCATGAGCAAAACAATCTTCTTTTTGTTCTTTGGTCTTGCCATCTACGAATGGAATGCATGGCACCCCTTCTGGTAATTTCAGCCTTGATAAGCGGTAAATTTTGGCATCATAGACAAGCACCTTATTTGTGGGCATCAAGTTCACATGCATAGCAGATACACCCGATTCCTTATTAATTAACTCCCAACCACCAATAGAAGCTATTTCGACGTCACCCTTCTTCTCCACTACCCTTCCTTCAGCCTTTTGATCTTCTTCAAAAGCATCATTGGGATTGGCAAAGTCATTATTATTGCTATCAAAATCAGGGGTTTCTCCTTCGAAAGGATTTGTTAGGCGGGGGAACGGTAATTTGGGAGGAAACAATGGGTTATGAATACTTTGATCCTGATCCCCATGCGTTCTGTGTCCGGCATCCACGGCAAGGAACAAGAAAGTGAGAATCAAAAGAGCCTTGTTCCAATGTGCCATTTCTAGCTATGGCTAGGAAGGATCAAAGAAGGAAAGGTAGAACCAGACACATACACTTCCTCCTCAAGGCTTGTGTAATTAAACAAGCCTTAGTGGAATTTTTGTGTGTGCCTGGTTCCTTAGCTTAGATTTCGTCTATATATGATGGATGCATGCACCTTCAGATTGTTCTGGGTTTAATATATAGTTGTAGGTCGGGTTAAGGAATTTGCCAAAAATAGAAAAAGTTGTATTATCTGTTAGGGGAATGACAACATATTAACAAGGCACCAGGCCTTTTTTTGAGTATCCTAACAGAAAGATCCAACTAATTAGAATGGTATGCGAATAACCATAAGCCGTTTTGTCGTGTGATGAGAGGAATTTAATCTTCTGTACATTTTCTCAGATTTCCATATTAATTATGGAACTTTTTTCAGCATACAATACACAATATAAAATTAGGAAACTGACTGACTTAGCTTCCACTGATAGATTATATGACGGTTAATTAAGTAAATTAAAGTTACAAAATTAGAATTGTTCCTCAAAAGTATCGCCAAAATTTAACAAGAATCAAAGATGTTTTGACAAGTCAAAATAGTATAACTCACCATCTAAAGATGAAAAATAAGCATCACATCAATTTGATAAACCAATTCTACTTGTCTTTTTTATTTTTTTTAACGTGAATTGTGTGTCTGATACTTTTGATAATGTTAGCATAAAGGTAATTAACAAGTAACATAAACTAAACAAAATATTTAATATTAAAACTTCAATTTGCATGAATTGAAATAAAAGGAGATTTTGGTAACAAAAAATCAAAAGGAGGAATTGATCAAAACATTAAAGTAATCGGTACTTCCTAATAAGAAATTAGAAGAAAGTTGATCCATTAATTAAACTAGTGATGCGGGATTTACATGGGTTAAATTCAACCCTCATTATATTTTTGACGCATCAAAAGAAGTCAAAATTTATGATATAGTTTATTAATAAGATTAGGCTTAAACCCGCTTAGCTGAATTTTGTTATGCAACTTTGGCCAATGAATCTCCCTTGACAAATACTTGT
The DNA here is from genome assembly GCA_031216105.1 of Dalbergia cultrata. Lineage (NCBI taxonomy): Eukaryota > Viridiplantae > Streptophyta > Magnoliopsida > Fabales > Fabaceae > Dalbergia > Dalbergia cultrata. The sequence continues at coordinate 25,507 of JAVHNL010000342.1, read as the reverse complement.
ATACTTCCATGCCATGGGTTGAATTCGATTGTCCTGATTCTATCGATGAGTGATTTGTAAATACCTTCATAAACACTGGATGAGCCTGGATACATACCTTAGTCCGAGAGTAAGGTAAGTTTTCTCTCACCTAAACTTTTCCATTAAAAAAAAGACTAAAAAACTAATTTTAGATTATAAATAACATCTTTTTCGAACAAAACGTCTATGGAATACTAATTTGTCAGTATTATATATTATATTATTACACATTGAAAGTATACAGGAAGGTTTTATTTCAAAGAAACAACACTTCTTCAGATCATACGATTTCGATTCCGTCAATTTATTCTCAAAATAGTAGCTGCCATGAAAGCGGATTTTAATTACCTGAGCTTCTCTCAAAATTATGACTGATGATGTATATATCCATAGAATCAAAATAAGTCAGCGTTGTAATCAATTGGAAGATGCCAGGCCATTATGATTGTTTTTGTTTTTTCTAGTATCATACACTTGAAGTGATTTCTATAACGATTTTGTCTGGGTTATTAATTGATTGATCCTTTTCAGTAGTCGACACTAATATACAGCTGTTTTTCCATCATTTGCCTCTCGAAGTTGATACATTGATAGCTTTAACATACCATATATATATATAGAAAGAGGGTACGGCAAATTGCAAAAGTAGCCAACTTTATGCGATTATTGATGTTTATCTGTATCAGCATAGACAGTTCAGAAGAGCTGGCATAATCCAGGAGCCCTTGAACTGTCTATGCTGATACAGATAAACATCAATGCTCGCATAAAGTTGGCTACTTTTGCAAATTTGCCATACTCTATATATATATATATATATATTGAGGAACAATATATATTGTTTTAAATTTGAGGTGAAATAGATATAGCCAGCTTTCATATTTCTTCAAAAATTAATTAATTACTGGCAGGTAACTCTCAATTTCAAAGTGGCATTTAAGGACTTTTCCTCATGCATGGATTCTTTTCTATGGTAACTGTCTAATCTGATTCAGGATGTCACCATCTAAAATTGGACGTTTCTAGTGGACCCCTGTGGTCATGAGTGATGAGTCTCATGACCAATTAAGGGGCGAATGAAGAGCTAGCTAGGCATGTGCAATTTATGACGCGGGGCTGAGCAACCTCGTTTTAATTTCTAACTCTTTCACACATGAAAAATAATGAATTTCAGTTACAAGTTCCTTGAAGTTGTTATATCCCATAAATATATAGCATCTTTCTTCATCGTAGTTGACAGAAGATTCTACCTTGACAAACACTTCTTTTATTTTAATTTGTGTTATAAATTTACCGTGATTGACACACCCTACATTACAGACAGTGTCGAAAGCATTGATTGTGCTTTGATGAAAATCTTCTATCGTCGAGATTTCATTTTTAATTTTTCTAATCACTTTTTGACACGTAGCAAATAGAAATTGTATGTTTGATAATTTATAAATTTCTAAATTTAATTTGATTATTATCTTTTCATGTGTCAATAAATAATTGGGGAATAGGAAATGAGACACACCATTTAATATGGAGACAGATGGTTTCCATCCATTTTGCCCTAGCTATATCTTAAACATCTAAGGCAGCAAGGCATCATTAACATCATATATAACATGGGAAGTTCTTCAGTTTTTTTGAAAGCAAAAATAAGTAGTTCTGATGTCGGCTGAACTCAGCTGAAAGTTATAAGCCTATGGAGAATACTATTATGCATAAACTGTATGAAACAAATAATATTGGTAGCATCCCTCCATAAACTGTATCCAGTTCAATGATGGTTGAAGAAAAGAAAATAATCTATATTTAGTTTCTTTCATGCAGTTAGTATCATCGATTCGTTCCTGTTCTTAGAACTATATATATCAGTCATAAATATGAATGGAGCCTTAATTACCTATATTAGGAAGGATAAATTGCCATGTGTTCATGCATGAAATACCTAAGCTAACTAAGTACTAACGGAAGCTAGGTAGCTTGAATTTGAAAAAGTAAGGACGTTAGATAACAATCTCATTTCTTTGAGAATTTATGTAAAAGGAGAAAGTATTTGCATTGATTTGTATGCAAAGAGTCATTTGATCTATTCCATTGAAAAGGGTATGATGTCTCCCTTTCAGTGAACTTTAAAGCAAGCACATATCTATTGGCGCCTTGTTCATTTTGTGTGCTTTTGCAATTCTAAATTGTAAATAAAAGCGTTACAATTATGAGAATGGCTGCATTTTCTAGTGGGAGATCGATCAAAGAGATAATCTGAGCTCCAAATCCAGTTCTTGAGTGTCACTTGTTTCAGAGTTCTGACTGCTCGAGCCCATGGAACCACTCATATGCTTCTTGGTATCTATGTCATGTGAGTCCTAATTATGGAGCCGAATGAAATGAAATTATGTCATGCGCCAAATACATATTTATGTGTGGAATATGAATCAAATGAGATACATGCATTGCATGCTGAAAAAAATTCCTTACGTATAGGTTTAGAAAAGGTATAGTCATGTTGGAGTGAGCTGAACACTGATTCCCGAAGATAGCATTGGCTTGTTCCAATCTGGTTCAATAATTGAGATGAACAATCACATGTCACCAAGAAATAAAACTCATCATGACAATTAAATAAGAAGAAAAGATATCCAACTAATTTGTCATCAATGTCAAGGATCTAAATAGAGCTGGGAGATTTAATAAGTACCTTGCCGTGTTTGTTGACCGATAATCTCCATGTCTGATGTTTGTTTTCTCATATTCGGGTAGGCCCATCTGCACTACCAAACTATTTTTGTCAAAATCTCATTATTCTCCAAACCTACTCTCTCGCCATATATCTTATATATTACTATATTTTAACATTTTATGAGAAAAAAAAAACTATGTCTTTCCAACACTAAGATATCACATTTAGGTAACTATATATAATTATTTTGATCATTTTCCAGCTAGGTTTATCCTCTTCATCTAGCTCTTACCTTTGATCAAAGTAACACAGTGCAATTCAAATTCAACGAAATATAGAATAGATTCAACAGAGTTAGTTTAGATTAAAAGATTGCCAGGGTTGTGCTGCAGACTTCTCAATAGTAAGACAAATGGTTCATAAATCATATCATGAAAAAATTACATGGGATAGAAAAAAATCTTGATTGCTCTGTAGTGCAGTCACTGCACACTAGCTAGCTTGCATATATAGATTGATTTTTTCGGTAATAGTTGCTTATTAAGAGGGAAGAGATGAAAAATGTGCAGATCAGACACAAAGAATAAAAATTACTTTGTTAAATTATAAATAAATTGAGACCAAGAAAAGTCAAAAACAGCATACCATAATGTTGGGTTGGAAGCCATATGAAGCTGAGTACGATGTAGATGTGGATGAGTAAGAAAGAGATGATGATGATGATGATGATGGTGATGGATATGCCATTTGTATTCTTGGATCTTCCTGCATGGTCATGAGGACTGAATTATATTTCACAAACTCAAGTAAAACACTTGCTAGCTAGCTTTTAATATCTAAATAAGGAAAGAGAAGTAGAGGTTTTTTTTACATTGTTGAAATTATTAGAAGGGTAAGAGGCGTGAAGAGTTGGATGATAGCCATAGGGCGCCATTTGACTGTGTAATCTGATTTTCTCCAATTGAGCAACTCCAAGCCCTCTCTGTGGTTGCCTTGGCTTGTCTGATGAGTTGTTATTCTTCTTCCCTTTCCTTGATGATGAAGAAGAAGAAGAAGACCCACTTGCTCTTTCATTTCCCATGTTTGGCTCCCCAAAATAACTGCTACCCATTTTTTTTCCCTTCTTGTAATTGGCCTTGGCAAATAATCGCTGAAGAACTGCTTTCAGTTGCAGAAATCTTTCCTCGGAAATATATGAGAGATCTCCTTTACTGCAGTATAGTTTCAAAGCTGCCTTGCACCCCCACCAAGTATTGCATCGCTGGATCTGATTGTGTATAGATTTCAATGTTATATACATATACACCTAGATTCTGTGCTCTTTATCTCTCCTTCTTTCCGGTTGCCTATATATTATTTTATCTTTTAATTTATGAAAAATGCCTCTTCCATATCACTTACTTCTTACGTCAAACATAATTGATAGTATTATATATGTGAATAAAAAATTTAACACATGTTTACCAATGCATTACGCTATTTTATTTCTTGGAACTGTTATTATTCTATTATATTGGTCACAGAGAAAGAGAGACATTTTGGGAGTAATATTATTTGAATACCTAAAAGTAAGTGTCAATTTAAATATTCACTTTAAAATTGTTAGATATGATGATAAATTTCACACACTCATCTATTATATCTCATCAAGTTTGTGGCCCCTAACTTTTTATATATTTGAAAGCGATTATCTTTCGTCTAATATGTTAAATAATTAACCTGCTATGGTAGACATGCGTGGCTACGCGCTATGACTTATGCTGCAAGCGTAAATTTATTTATTAATAAGTTTTCATTTTAAAATTTTTTATTTAAAAAAATTATGTATTTTAAAATTTTAAATAGTATTAATTATTTTTTTTTAATAATATCTCTATTAAATATTATTAGAGGAGGAAATAAATATAGTGAAGGAGGGGGGAAATGTTGAAATATTAAAAAAAATTAGAGTAATTCAGTAAATTATTTTTTATTTTTTCTAATATTGATGCTTTCCTAATTTTTTTCCTTAATTTCAGTACACATTTAAAATTGGATAGTTATTCAATAGTGGATGGAGTACTTAATAATGACAAATTACACTAACTTTTTATTGGCAAATTTGATAAAACTCACTTCAATTTTTTTTTATTTCGTAAAATTTGCTAAAAAAGTGGATTACAGCTTTTAGTAGTTCACCTCCAAATAATCTTCTACATATATTATTGACCGATAAGTTATAAATAGTATCTTTATTCTCTAATAAGTATCTAGGTATAAAATTTTATTTTTTACTATTATCTATTGTTTTAAAATTTTAGACAATATTAATTATTTTTTTTCCTTAATACCCTTATGAGAGAAATAGAGAGTTGGTGGATATATTAAATATGAGAGGTAATGTTAAAGAAGGTGGTAAAAGTAATATTATAAAATACACTTAAACTTATCTAATTTTAAATTCATCTAATTATTTTCTTAATATATATACATAAGTGAAGATTGACACTTATTAGAAAATGGATATAGTATTAAATTAGCAAAATGTCTGGTCTGTAATCATAATTTATACCTGCTTTATGTTTATTGATAATGATACTGTATAAATTTATGTGTTAAATATTATTTAATTCACTAATTTAAAAATAAAAATGTTTATTTAATATTTTTATAAAATGAAAGAATATTGATATTTTTTAGTTATTATAGCTAAAAATTAACTATGTGTTTTGCTAATTCAAGTTATAAAAATTTTAAGTTATTATTTAGTTATATTTGTTATCTATAAATTTTTAATGAAATTAAAATATTAAAACATAAAATCAGCACAATATGTCTATTGAACAGTTTTTTTTTGTGTGAGCCCCAATTATTCACCATTAAAAGACATGATTAATTTCCTCGAGAGGTAAAGCTTATAGAAGTTGGCCTCACATTTAGTAACAAGACACTCTTCATATATATGATTAGAAATTGATGAACTTCTAACTAAATACTTAAAGAAAACAGATAACTATTAATTATACTAGTCCCATGGATATCAAACTAAATCTCTAAAAGTATAGGTTGTTTTATATATGTACAATCATTGTTAATAAATTTGCACCTAAGAAAAAAAGAGTTTGTTGTCAGATGTTAAATTTTGAAGCGTGAGAATAACTTGATTCATTAAATTATTTGTCTATGATTCTTCTCCCTGCATGCTCCTTTTCTCGGGTACTTTTATATATGATTATTTTGGTTACAGTGATTGATGTAGATAACAAGGCTTTAAGTGGGTTCCACTTCGCATGTGGTTTCCTAGGTCACGGTCAATTTGTCTCTCCTGATAATACACTAAACTGAAGAGCCACAGCTGTAAAATTACATAGTTAAGCAACTTATCAAGAAAGGAATGTAAAGTAAATGTTGTAATGAGTAATTAAAACCAAATGGTGGTTGAATCACATATTTCAGTCATTTTTATTCATTTATGTGGTTTCAAACCTTTTTTTTATGTTGAAAACTCTTTTTTTGTGGAGTTATGATCCACAAATTTTTGTTGTTTCTAGATCTAAAAGCAGCAAATATTGTCGTTTCACTTAATTCATCAGGAGAGCTTGAACTAAAGATTTCGATAACAATTTGAATAAATATACACTACCTATTATGATTATTAGTATAATAATAATATTGTGGTTATAATTAATTAATTGCTGAGAGACCAAATCTAATTGAGCTGTTTCACGCATGATTTGTGGGTCATATTTTATGAGTTGTTTGTGTGGTGGAAAGTGAGAAACCTCCAATTTGTTAGTCAGACATGTGAACCCATTCAGATAATTACAAAAAAGCCGACTAATCCCTACCAAAAGTTTGCCATTTGTTGCTTAAGCAGAGGACAGACTATATATATATAAATATATACAAAGTGCTAAAATAATATATAAAAATTTATTATTGCTTTACATGATTCTGGGTTTGCCGCCCTTTTAATTTCTTCCTTTTTAGTAACTTTTCTTTCTTTTCATTAATTTCCTTATTTTCTCCTTATATTATTATACATACCCACTTTTTGGAGTTTTTATTCCCCATCTTTTCTTTCTTCTAATAATCTTTCTAGACCTTAGGGCTGGGTAGCTGATGGAAGTTCTGATCTAAACAGGCACTACCTTCTTGTATTGGGGTGAAAAATGTGAAATGGCACTGCGTACTTGTTTTGTTTTAGTTGGCAATGTCCAATAATGCTGCATCTCTTTGAACTGATCAACAATCACTAACTTCAAAAACGCAAGTTTAGCTGACTGGTGGAATAAAAATAATATATAATAATAAATTAAAAATATGTTCAATTGGTTATTTTTACTTGATAGTCGATTAAAATAATGATAAAAAATAATTTAAAAAAAGATCGAAAAACACAAAATATCATCCAATAAAGAACATGATCTTTTGGAAACGAGGGAAGATCATATTCTCTGAATTGAAAGTGCTAGCTTGTTCCATGCATTAATTCCTAGAATCTTAAATGATCGATTATACCATTATACTTCTGCTCTTTTAAAATATAAATTAATGAAGGCATCATTTATGGAAAATATGTAATCCTATATATCATTGATCAAGGCACCAAAAAACAACTAATCAGTATCGATCAAATCCTGAATATGCTATATATTAGTAAACAATATGATGAAAAAAATATATGAACAAGAAAAGTCAACAAATATGTGGTTTTCTTTCTGGCTAGTGAAAGAGCACGAGTTTTTTTCGGGTGATTTTTTTTTTATTGATAAAGTGTTGACAGTGACACATCCTCAAAAACAAATAGAATAACCTGATAGAAATAAGAGAATAAAGTTTGAGTAAAAATGTTTGATTTTTTATAACTAAAAAGGAAATTGAAGAATAATAAATAGTCTAAACTCAGCACTTTTACAATTAAAATTACATATATCGACTTCCGCCATTTTTTAGGAAGATAAAAACAAAATACAAATCGATGCAGAAACATGAATGTGGCGTTATTTTAATGCTATGGTTTACTCCTATTATTCCTTTGTCAATGTCATCTGATATTTTTAGTCTACTTTGGGCTGTGCGGGTCTTAAAGAACTTAGTTCCATTGGAACTACTATTCTATTGCGCGTGATATGTGCAGAGGAATAAGACAAATGCAGTATACTCCGCCATGATTATTTAACATAGCGCAGTTATATTATATGTAGTCGTGAAGCAGGCCTTTTTTAAAAAATAAATAAAGATTAGAGATCGTGAGAAATTAATCCATTTAGCATAGAACGTAATTTAAGAGTATGTTTGATTTAAGTTTTTAGTTTTTAATTTTTATTTTTAATTTTTCAGATTTTGTGAAGGAAATATTAAAAATTTTAAAAATTACAAATTTTAATTTTTATTGCCATCCAGTTTTAAGTATTTTCTTCACAAAATTTCAAAAATTAAAAAACTAAAAATATTAATTGAAAATTGAAACCAAACATATTCTAAGTTTCTCTTAGCTTATATTATAGACAACTAATCAATAAAAGTTTATCAAAGCAAGTGTAATAGAACCATATACATGCATGTAATGGAATAAATGAGAAAACCAAGACAAAATGAAGTGGAAAGAGATGCGGGGGAATATATGGTATCTACCATAGATTTGTGGGCACATGCAAACCCTTAGAGGTGCATTATTACACACGATTTGCAAAGCAAAATGATCCCTTGGAAGACGCCGTAATGTATAGTGGATGGTGAGTGAGATTATGATATATTAGTTAATTTTTATATTTAGTTTTTTGTGTCCTTTTTATGTTAATGAATTAATATTAGAATTATTTTGTGAATTTAGTTTCAATTGGACTTAATTGTAATTTTTAGTATTATTAACGTTTTACATCATTTCTGTAATTTTATAATATCTTGCGTAATAGACATCTACAGTTTGCAAATTTTATACCGTAGGAAAGCTAAGAAAGATATCTACAATTTTGATGAGAAGCCCAAAAGCTAATTCAAATGTCTAATAGGTTGAATTGAGCCATGAAGTCAAAACATAGCTGCTGCCACTGGGAAGCTGTGCACTAATTATACCATAACTTCCCCATTTTAAATCCAAACAAGGCAAATAAGATATCTATATTGAAAAGAAAAGATCTATAATCGTTATGAAGAACTGAGAGCTTATTTAGACAATTTTAGGGTCAAACAGGACATGACGTGTGCAGAGCCGTGGCCGAATACCCAGGTGTGAGATCCTAGCATCTAGGTCACTAGTTGTGCAACAACAAGTATTGAGTTCCACCTTCTTTCTTTTTTTTTTTAATGTTTTTAGGTCACTTGGCTCATTTTGGCAAGTTTTGTACCATAGCTTAAACATATTTATTCACACTTTAGCATTAGGCTTTGAATGAAGCTTTTACTTTAGGATTTTTAGATATCTTTTCTTTTCTTTGGTTCCTCCATGGCTATGAAGGAGTAACTTTCTAGCTAACTTGCAAAGTTTCTGAGAATGTTTGGTTGTACCAATGAAACTCTATTATTGTTAATGTTTTTTTATGTGCTTTTCAATCTCTCTTCTCTCTACTGAATGATATTGATACATTAATTTTAATTAGGAAAACTTTTAAGTGTTGTTAATCTCTTGGTTTATAATATTCAACTGGGTAAGAGATTGAAAATAGGATTAACGGTTGTTACTCATGCTAAGTGGTTTTTAAGCTAATATAAATTTATTAAAGATTGAGGTCCCAATTTGTCTAATGTATTATGTGTTAATTGAATGTTTAGAGGTGACTAAGAGAATCACATGAGTTGTTTGTCAGTTCTTCTAAATAATCTTAATTATCTGCACATTAATTACATATTTTATGCCTCTTGATGATTGTTTATGGCAGAGTTTGATGAACTTCTTGAGTAACTGTTTTTATTAATTTGAATTTTATTCAAATTTAATTTTATTATATTCAACAACAAATCCCTTTTTTTTAACACTAATATCTACATGAAAATGATTTGAGTTACACTCTATATTGTTATTTTTACCAACTCAGTTTTTATTTTAAATTTGGACTAAGCCAAACAAACAAAACCTCCCGACCACCACCACATCCAAATCTACACAAATCATCCTCTGAACAATCCCATATATATAATATCAGAATCTCTGCACGTTCTTTCTTCTTCTTTTCGGTTCTTCCATTCAGATAGATACATTACATTACACGCACGTACGCACGGGGACTTGAGGCTACCTCTCGTCACAGCTAAGACTTGAGAGAGAATATTGAACGTAACAGGTTATCTCTGTTACGTTTCTCTCTCCGATCGATATCGCGTTTGTGTTTGAGTGCACGTTACAGAATGCAGATCATTCATCATTCTGTCACATACGTAACTTTTGGGCACATTAAAAATATGAAGAAAAAATCTTCCACTGTTCTTGTTAAGATCATGTACACTAACGAATCTGATCTCCCCTTACTGACAGTTCTAGCCATTAAGAAAATCGATTTTAAATTAATTAACTCTTGCTCTTGATCTTTTCCAAATGCCAAATGTTCTGCTACAACGGCGTGGAGTAACGGTATGGACTGAAAGAAGAATAGACTGCTACAAATGCCAAATTTTCTACAAGAACTTGAAAAACTAAGTTAACTGCCTACTAAAAACAACTTTAATTACCTGATTAGAACTTAAAAGTCAATCATCCATCAAAAATTAGATATGGACTAGCAATTAAATGATGCTTACACATAAAAACATTTTCTAAATAATTATAAATATATTATACACTTCATTACTTTTGTAGATAGAAAAACTATTATTATAACTGACCTCTCTTTAAATATGTATGTCCGAATATAAAAATAATTAATAATTAATAATTAAATATAGATCGGATTTCACCATCATTTCAAGGAACAGGTTCAATCAATCAAGAAATCAATCTGTTCCCTTCAACAATAATAAAAAAAAGAATAAAAAAAAACTAAGAATCCGTTGATTCTAAGATTTTGCGTTTATTTATTTATAAAGATGATATAATTATCCAAAAACGTTGGATACGTTTATACGCGATGGATATTTTTTGTTTACCCATTATTATTTGCTTTATCAATCCTATATATATATAAAGAGAGAGAGGAAAATTAATTATGAGAGTGATGATAAGAGTAAATTAAATCGGATCTATAACTATACATAAACATCAAAATACTCTTTGAAAAATGCACCTGACATAATTTGAATATCCTTGTAAAAGTGGTAGTTGTTTTTATTTTTGAAAGCATTTGTCTTCTAAATGATAAACAATAAAGATTTTTATCCTGATTATTCAATGCATGCCGAGCGAGTATGAATCTGTTTAATTAACCAAAACAAGTTGAGTCTGCTGTATTCAGCTATTATTGATGTATGCCTAGTAAAAAACTTGCGGCTACCTTATAACCTAGATCTCTATAGCTTAAGATGCTTAGAAAATATTTTGATGCCCACGGCATCCATGTTTAGCTCAGTTGGAAGATTTTTTTGGCATATAAAACTACAAGAAGTCTATATTGATTATTGATGACTATATAAATATAAAATAATAATTATAGTTCTATATATGCACTGGCACAACTGGAATGGGACCTTGGAAACTGCGAGGAAATGGTCCTGATCACATGCGGAGAGTAACTGCAAAGTTTAACACTTAGCTTGCCTTTAGATACGTAGCATTGCTATTTGAACACCTAAAAGTGGATGTCTAAGTGAGACGCTCATTTTATCATCATTGGATGTGATGGATGAATAAAAATAGTGAGGACTACCATTCTATCCAATAGTGATAAAGTGAGTGTCTCACTTAGACACCCACTTTTAAGTGTCAAAATAGTATTTTTGTTAGATATATATTTACTATATATTAATAATAAGTTCATTATATCAGGTCCCACTGATTACTTGGAAATGGGCAATATTAATGTGATTGGACCTCCTTGCTTGCTTGCTAACCATATATTTGGTAATATTTATCAATTCATTAAACCAGCATCCTATAACCTATCTTAGATATGGTTTTCTGATACAATTGATAATGATCATATCAAGCGTGATCAAGTTATGGCGTTTCATTTCATTTGATATGTTCACTGAATTTATTGGAGAGTAGTGTCTGCTTTGTATTTACTTATGGATCGGATCAATCATATGATATATAACCGATGCCTTTAAGGTATATATATATATATTTCCATCCACGTATAAAAAAAATAAAAACCAATGATAGATATTAAAATCTACTAACCTTAAATAAAAACCAAGAATATATATAATCTATTCCAAGTAAAAATAATAATAATAATAATCAAGAATCTATGACAGGCATAATGAGTTACTGCATGTGTTATTAGTATTGAGCCACCAAGATCAGAGTCAGCCACATTGAGTCGTGGATGAGTGGATGACATACAATTCCTCTCCTTTTCACGTGTCATTGATATTTCTTCTCAGATTAATTTGGCTAATCTTGAATAAAAGAGAGTATCTGTCCATAAATTAAGTTCAGCTTAAGTAACAGAGTTGGTACTTGCACTATTAATTTAACACGTACACCTCCAAACACACCAATGATGTCACTCCCCTTAATGCGTTCAAATTACTGCCAAAGCTCAACACATGCTAATCGATTATTAATTATATAAGGTTGTTGAATTAATTCAGATATTATACCTTTATTTAGTATACCCAAACAAAACCATTTAATTTATTTGCACATACTTCCTGCAAAAAAGTATAAAGATTTGCTTTCTATGCATGCATGTGGTCGATCTTATATATTATTAAATTTTATATAGCTTCCCATATTGTCGCATTCTTTTTATGTCAGTTCTCTTATATCGCAGAAAACTTGATAATCCTTGATATCTAGCAGATTATTAAGAATGTGTTCGCGAATCGCGAGAGGAAGTTATTAAAATACTTTTCTCATCATATGGAAAAGAGGATGAGAGAGAAGTACCGCTAGCTAGCTGTACATAAATTCACTTAGAAGAGTTGGGGGGAGGTAACTAGATGAAAATCGAACCAACTGATGAAAATCGAACCAACTGCTGTGTAAGGGAGATGGCAATCATAGTGGAATGAATTAGCCGGGAAATCGGAAATTTTATGTACAAATATATTACCAGTTGATTTGGACCGGGAAATCGAAAATTTTATGTACAAATATATTATATCAAGAATAATGTTATTTTGACTTATACTTTTTGAGACTCCCTATCAACACATTATTATCTATTCATTATTGGATTGGGTGTGGATCCTACTTAATTTGGACCACATACCCCATTAGAGTTGGGTATATGGACCGCGGCCCGCGAACCAACCCATTTAACTTGCAACCCGCATTGAAATGGATCAAAAAAATTTTAACCCACTAACCCGTGAACTTCTTTAATCCGCTCCGCCAAACGCTAAGGCTAAGCATGATCCGCGAACCATGAACCGCTTAACCCGCATACTGTAGACACAAAGACTAAGGTCCAAGTCCAGCCTCTAGTCCACAAAATTTTACTACTAACCACAAAAAAAAACTCCTTAACTGAAGCCCACTACCTAAGCCCACTAACTTAACCCGCTTGTCTTGTGTACCTGAGCCTGTAGTCGTCTCGCTCACTCTCCTGTTTGAGTATTCGGCTGTTCCTGTACCAAAGATTAAAGAAAGACTCAAAAGACTAGAGTCTGAAAAGTGAAAAGATACAATCATACAAACTCAAAGAAAAGAAGCTAGGGTTCTCTACTTGCCTATTGAAGCAAAGCGGCGCCCCCCATCTCTCTCTCAAGCTCAAATTCAAGCTCTCAGTCGCTCAGCTAGACAGCCACCGCCGCTGCCACTCACGGCCTCACAGGCAGCCGTGCTCGAGTTAACCGCGTCGCACCTGGGCTCACGATTCGCGTCAACCGCTTCGCACCTGGGCTCGCGATTCGCGTCAACTGTGCCTCTGATCTCGGCTGTTCCTCTTCTTGCGGCTGTGCTCCTTTGTTCCTTTGGTCATCGCTTGCCTCAGGTAGCTCTCAGCTTGCCGCCGTTCCTCTTCTCGCCTCCGGTAGCTCTAAGCTCGCCGCGCGCCTCTGCTTCTGCCTACCACTTCTAGCCACCAGGTAAGCTTTTATGCTTTTAGCTACCTAACTCAAATGTCATTCCTGTATTTCTCATTTATGGTGTAGTGCTGATTGCTGAAGCTAGGTTGATTTGGAATTTTGATTCATAAGCTTCAATGTACTAGATATGAATTAAATCACAAACACCTAAGGAATTGGTCTGCGGGCTAGTCCGCAAATTGGTCTGCGGGCTGGTCCGCGAATTGGTGTGTAGGCTCCTTATTGGGCCAAAAATGCAGACTGGTCCGCGGACTTGCGAGTTTATGCGGACCAGGCCTGGACTAGGCAAAAGACCAGTCCGTTTATAAAATGGACCGATTCGGTCCGGCCCGTTTAAAATTGGTCCGTCGCGGGCCGGGCCAACTCTATACCTCATCTAATGGTATATGTGAGTGTATCAATACAGTATCCTATAAAGGTATGAGTCAAAATAACATTTTCCTATATTTAGTTACCACTAACAAGGCAATGCATATTAGCAAATGTAACAAGAGGCACGTTTCAACCAACTTATGATATGAAGCATAATTCTAGCTATTACAATAAAAACTTTAAAATCCTTATTTTCAGTTTTGAAAAAAAAAAATAATGCGTCTTGTACTCTTATTAGTTAAGAAAAATAATACAATTTATAGATACTATACATAGTTATTTTTTCGAACAATTTTTTGTAGTACATTGTAATGGTATAAGCATGAAAATAAATAACAATGGTGATTATAAAAACTAATTATAGAGTATAAATAAAGGTAATGAAATGAATAACATACTCAAAAGAAACTGCATTATATATTAGAGTTAGATAGATTTCAACTTGAATAATAAGAGGATCACTATCTATCTGTTTCATTTAACTAGAAGAGGACCACTTAGGTAATAGTGCTTTACAATAAAAATTGGAGCTGACCCAAAAAAAAAATGATTAGAAAATGTGACATTACTTCTTTTTTGTCATGAAATGTGACATTACTTAGGGCTGTGAAAGTAGCCGGAACTTACCTGGCTCAGGATTAGTTAGTCCCCCGGGGACTAACATTGCTCCAACTCCTAAAATTATTAGATTTACCAATTTAACCTTCATTTACAGTCTCTCTATTCTCCCTCACCACCATGAGCACCAGTACACCACCACCGCCAACATCAGCATCCACCCTTCCCACTGTTGTTGCTGCCACCGGCCGACTCCATGACAACGCATTCTCCAACCTGCTCCGTGGCTACCAGATCAATATAATGATTGTGTTTTCAACTTTCTTTTTATCACCATCAATGTTTTCCCTTAAACATTTTCCCCTTTTAGCTCTGATGGCCCTTTTTCCTATTTTTCTTGGCAAGAGAAATATTTGTTAAAAGTGGTTGTAAATCCATTGGTTGTAAATCTCAAGTTTCAGATGGATTAAGGGAAGAGCTTGAGACTAATTTAAGCAAGTCAAAATTAAAGGAAATTGCCGAAAAGGTGGAAGCTTTCGATGGGTGACAATGACAGCATTGGATGGAAAGAAAAAAAAAGAAAAGGATAGATTGGGAATTCAAAAGAGAGACACAATCAACCTTCTTCTCTGTGGCCTACCCATGCCACTCACGCCGTCACCTCCATGAGTCACCACCTTCGCCAATCACCGCCTTTATGGCCTCCACCTGTTTGTACAAGCAGAACAACAATGGCCACAACAACGCAATGTATTGCGATGACCCTTTTTGTGCCTACCTGATGTTGTCTTGAAAGGAACGATGAGGCCACTACTATGGAGAAAGCTTTCAAGACCAACACATAGGGAAACTCAATCCCAATCCAAACAAACCACCGTCACCAGTTCATATCTAAAGATTATGGCTCTAGGATTATACCTTTTTATTTATTTTTTTTTCCCTTCAAAAAAATTTACATATGGGTAACATTTGTTAAAACAGTGCTATTATTTTTCTAGTGTAATTTGTGTATCAAGAACATCCATGGCAGCTTTGATGTGAAAATTAAATTAATAGTGGTGGTCTTGTTTCAAGAATACCATGCACTGCTACTCTGCTACCGTATGGAGGGAGGAGTTGGGAGGGAGGAAGGGCATATGGTGGTGGGATGCTCAACCTAATAAAAGGAAAAATATGTAATTTTGAAAACTATTACATTTTATAATAAATTATATAAAATTATTCTAAAATGTTAATATGAAGGGTTTATCTAAAATCTTATGATTATTAGTATTGATCTTAAATTTATATTTAAAATTCAATGATTATTAATAACTAGACTAAAATCTTAAATTGATCCCTCAGGTTTGTATCTAGGGATAAATTAATCCTTGAGATTTTGAAAATCTCAAATTAATCTCTTATATTTTAAAAAAGGAATAAATTAGTTCCTACGTTCAATTCCGTATAGTTAAAAAGACAAATTTACGCTTTCGCACACTATACTTTAACTATACTTTATGAATCAATTTATCCTCTTCTTAAAACTTGAGGGACCAATTTAAAATTTTTAAAATTTAAGAGACTAACTTGTCTCTAAAAAAAACTTGTTTGAATATTTAATCTAATAATTAAATTAACTATTAGCAAGGGTAGCAAGGTTAGTCCCGAAGTTGAAGGGAGCAAGAAATCCTTCAGCAACTTACCTATACTCAGAAATGTTTACTCACAATTTTCAAAAGCCCTTTTCGTGGTCATTAGAAGACAGTGCAACATGCTCTTTTGTTTTTGTACAAGTACAAAAGGAGTTTTTGGTTAATATAGCTCAACCCAAAAACAATTCAATGCTTTTATTTCGTTTTGGGTTTTGTTCGAGACGATTATCCTGTCTGATGATTAATAATCTTTCCCTATTTTGTCGTTGATTCGTTGTCATAATAATGTTTTATGCAGAGCCCACTAGTGGTTCTGACCCAAAGAAACAGCCCAATAGTGGCTCAGCTAAGCCGATCAGGCTGGCTCTGAGCCGAGCCGAATGGTGTGAGCTTGTTCTGTTGTATGTATTGATTTCATTTGGTGTGTCATGTGTATGGATGGATGGGAACAGCAAGACAAGAACAGAAACGCTGTCTACTCACTACCAGGATGGATGGATAAGGCAGGCAGGCTCTAACTTAACGGCTTTGATTTTATATTTTCCCTCTTTCCATGTTCGTTCTACTCTATCCCACAACTGAACTGAGCCTTCACTCATAGCTTCTGTTATTTTTCCTTTTTCTATTTTTTTTTCCTTTTTGGTTTTGGGCCTTTTGGAGCTTCTAAGGTATAAATTATAATTCAACTAATGATGCGTCTTTTGTTTTGTTGGGTGGTTTTCTTGCACTTTGTTTTCACTTAAATGAGTGTTTGAATTGAAGTTCTGGACTCACTTAAATGTCTGTTTTTGGAGGCTAATTTCTGTTTTTGTTGTAAACGATTAACGAATTTTGCAAAAGGATTCGTGGGGTTTTCATGGACACTCCAATTATCTGTTTCCACTTCGAGTGTAGTATCCGTATCTCCATGCAGTGCGTTTGAAAAATACTTCTGTTCTTTTCTCTCTTTTTTTTTTCGTTTGTTTTTTAACCTAATTTTCTTTCAGACTATACTTTTTAAGAAATTTTTTAAAAAAAAAAGAGGGAGGGGGTTGTTTATGGACACGGTTCATGTGGCTGTGGATTCATTTGTTGTAATTTCAGCATATGCTTCTTGTGATATTCTGCTACATTCTGATGGAAATGCCTCTGTATTCACAGGTTAAGAACAATGTGATTTTGTTATCGTCACAGTAACCCGGGTGACAAATCCAAATATTGATTTTTTTCAACTAGTCAAAGTTGTTTGGATTTTGAGCAAGGCAGAACAATTGGGGTTTGGGCTTTAAACACTTGTAATCAAAATGCATGGATGAAGTGATAAGATGAAAAGAACCAACCATATAGTGATAAGATGAGAATACAGTTTTGCATTTCAAGCCAGTATGAATCCTGTTCTACCTTGCTCTGTCGGCAGTGTTCCGCTTTTTCCCGGAACTTCCTATTTAACTCGGAAGAATAATTCTTTAACAATTCTAGTGTGGTCAAGGAGTTCTGTAAAGCACGGATCGTCAACCCTGAGATTTCTGTCGCCTCAATTTGTTCCCAATGGACTATTACCTCAGAACAAAAGGGAATACCCATTTCATAAAAAGTATAGAACCTCCACATCAGCCACACAAACAGAAGCAGCAGCGGAGAAACTAGACTCACTTGTTGCAGATGAAGATTCTGCTGAACCCTCTGAAGCTCTGTTAGATGAAGTGAAAATAAGTGAAGATTCAAAGTCTGATGCCAGTCCTGCTCCAGCTAAAGCCATGCGTTCAAGAACTGCTAGGAGAAGTGAGATGCCACCAGTAAAGAATGAGGATTTGATTCCTGGGGCAACTTTCACTGGGAAAGTAAAATCTATTCAGCCATTTGGAGCCTTCGTTGATTTTGGAGCTTTCACAGATGGGCTTGTTCATGTTTCTAGGTTGGCTGATGGCTATGTGAAGGATGTTGCCAGTGTTGTTTCTGTAGGACAGCAAGTCAAGGTGAAGCTAATTGAAGTGAATACTGAAACTCAGCGTATTTCTCTCTCTATGCGTGAACGTGATGACACTGGTAAGCTGAAGCAATGGAAAGATACACCTATCAGTGCTGAGAATGCCGGTCCTGGATGGAGGAACGCTTCAAAGCCCAGTCCTAAGAAAGATGTTGTGAAGAAAAGCACAAAATTTGTCACGGGACAGGACCTAGAGGGTACAGTGAAGAATATGACCAGGACTGGTTCTTTTATATCTCTTCCTTATGGGGAGGAAGGATTTCTACCCATATCTGAGGAATCTGAAGAGGGATTTGGGAATGTTACAGGAGTTTCGTCGCTGCAGGTTGGTCAAGAAGTCAGTGTTCGAGTTTTGCGTATTGCAAGAGGACAAGTAACATTGACTATGAAGAAAGAAGAAGATATTGCAAAATTGGACTCAGAGCTTGGCCAAGGAATTGTCCATGCCGCAACAAACCCATTTGCACTGGCTTTTCATCAGAATAGGGATATTGCTACATTTTTGGATGAGAGGGAAAAAATACAGAATGCTGTTGAAGCACCATCAACAACGAGAGCTTCAGAAGAACTTAAGGGAGCTTTCAACCAAGGGGAAACTGTGTCAGATGTTTCTGATTTGCAGGGTGAACTAGAAAGCAGCAAGAGTTTGATTGAAGTTCCTTCTGAAGTAAAAAATAATGCCAAAGATGATATTTCTGAAACTGATGCAAATGTGGCAGTGGGAGAAAATGCAGTGGATGATGATGCTTCAACAGCTGTTCTACATGATGAAACAGACCCTGTAAGCAATATCTCCAGCCCAGTGTTAGATGTAGATGGTGCCTCTGAGAAGGAAGTAAAGATGACTTCTGGAAGTTTAGCACCTGTAGGGGATGTACCTACTGTAGATAGAATCATTGAGGAAGCTACTCAAACAAATGCCACAACAAGCAATGTAAAAAGTGAATCACCTCTTGCAGTAACTCATAATTCAGAGGAAGAATTTTCTGCTGCTACACCAAATGACAGTGATGAGGTTGAGCCTAAGCCCAATAACATCAGCATTACTACAGTGTCAGATATTACATCAAGTGCTCGAGCTTCCCAAGAAACTGCAGGTTCCTAGCATTCTCTCTCACATACTGTATCCTATGTATTTCCATTGGTCTATTTGTTTACGTCTCATTACTTCAGAATTGCATCTAGAAATACTGATTTAAATCCCAGAATCTCACATAATATGAATACTAAACTTAGATATGCAATAAGAGCATGTACTAGAGGCCTCCAAATAACTAATCAGATAAAAATTCCTTTGTATCACAAGCAGAAGACAACATCAGAGCTTGCTGAATTCTTTTCTTTGCATTCATGCATAGGATTGGGAATTTTCTAGTAGTTTGATGTCTGTTTCTTATTGCGGATTGCAGCAACTATATCACCAGCACTTGTGAAGCAGCTTCGAGAAGAAACAGGAGCTGCAATGATGGACTGCAAAAATGCTCTATCAGAGACTGATGGGGACATTATTAAAGCACTTGAGTTCCTTAGGAAAAAAGGCTTAGCAAGTGCAGAAAAAAAAGCAAGCAGAGTAAATGCTGAAGGAAGAATAGGTTCATACATCCATGACAGCAGGATTGGCATTTTGGTAGAGGTTAACTGTGAGACAGATTTTGTCTCTAGAGGTGAAATTTTTAAAGATTTGGTTGATGATATAGCCATGCAAGTGGCTGCATGCCCTCACGTACAGTATCTTGCTACCGAAGATGTTCCTGATGAAATTGTTAACAAAGAAAAAGAGATAGAGATGCAGAAAGAAGATCTGTTGTCAAAACCCGAGCAGATGAGATCAAAGATTGTTGAAGGGCGGATAAGAAAGAGACTCGAGGAGCTGGCATTGCTTGAGCAACCTTACATTAAGAATGACAAAGTGGTAGTAAAGGACTGGGTCAAGCAGACTATTTCAACTGTTGGAGAAAACATTGAAGTTAAGAGATTTGTGCGGTTCAATTTAGGAGAGGGTTTGGAGAAGAATAGCCAGGATTTTGCTGCTGAAGTGGCTGCACAAACTGCAGCAAAACCAGTGCTTACACCAGAGAAAGAGCAAGCTGTAGTTGCTGAAGCCAAGGAGACAGAGCAGAAGTAAGCAGTTCTACCAATTTTCTCTTATTAGGGATTATTTTTCCAGAGCATTAGGCAAGATTCAGAAACATAGGTTCTACATTAGGCATAATTATGCACTGGGAATCATTTTTGGTAATGGCATCAAATCTATTAATTCCCTGCATCAGTCATTCATATGCCAATGGCCTATTTTGTCATTCTCCTGCTCTTCGTTTTCACTTATAACTTACATTATCCTCTTTTAACAAATATTGAGTGACATTAATAGAAGCACTCACACACACACAGGTAACAGAGCAAGAACAAAACAGAAACTGTATTGTATAAACTGAGAAATATAGAAAGATGAAATAGAAGCAACACAAAGAGAGGGAGGCCTTGAGCATTATAGCAGCCCACACTCCCAGTCAATTCTTAACAGAATTCTCTGCCCCCAAATCCCTGACCCTAGGAGAATTATTCTCTTTCTCCACTACAGCCACATGTGTCTCTCACCTCACACCCCCCTCCTAAATTCATTAGGCCTCAGATTCAGTAAAGGGCCCACACGATTCTTTCTCACTAGCACAGTTAGTAAGCATTCCAATTCCTAAACTACCCTTGTGCTTCCTTCTTTTGTAAACTTTAATTGGTTCAGCAAATTTTTCTCTAACAGACATAAAACTACCCTTTTGCTTATAATCTTTGAATCCTTGATAGAAATTAAACTGGACCTAAGTGGTTTACCTATTACCAATATTTCTGTTGTGCATATTTATAATAGAATTATACAAAGACAAGCCCAAAGAAAATTGGTGTCTTTTCGAGTCTTGACATAATTCAACATTCTGCTGCAGGCCACCGGCAGTAACAGTCTCTGCTGCATTAGTGAAGCAGCTAAGGGAAGAAACAGGAGCAGGGATGATGGACTGTAAGAAAGCTCTAACTGAAACCGGAGGGGACTTTGAAAAGGCACAATTCTACCTCAGAAAAAAGGGTCTCTCAACTGCTGATAAGAAATCCAGCAGGCTGGCAGCTGAAGGTAGGATTGGTTCATACATTCATGATTTGGCGCATTGGGGTACTAATTGAAGTGAATTGTGAGACTGACTTTGTTGGTAGAAGCAAGAAATTCAAGGATTTGGTTGACGATCTTGCAATGCAAGCTGTGGCATGCCCGCAGGTGCGGTTTGTATCCATTGAAGATATTCCTGAGAGTATTGTGAACAGAGAAAAAGAGATTGAAATGCAGAGAGAGGACATTCTTTCACAACCTGAGAACATCGGAGAAAGAATTGTTGGGGGAAGGGTGTCGAAGAGGCTTGGGGAGCTTGCTCTTCTAGAGCAGCCTTTTATTAAGGATGACAGTGTTCTGGTGAAGGACTTGGTGAAGCAAACTGTGGCTGCTATTGGAGAGAACATTAAAGTGAGACGTTTTGTTCGGTTTACTCTTGGGGAGACTGCTGAAAGCAAAACAACAAAAGCAGCATAAGATAAGATGAACCACAAAGCATAGTTTGGTAACATGGTAGTCCTTGTATACTTTACAATAGCATACGAACTAAGCATGGAGCAGGATCAAACTAGTTTTGAAAACAGCAAATCTGATTCTTTGTAGGATCCAAATGTGCAGTAGGCATGGACATAATTCCTTATTCTGTATCTGCATTGAGATACACGAGGACTTTATTTTTGTAACTATCTGAGGTTAATATATCCTTGCGGATGCATTCTCCAATTACTAGGCTTGTATACACTATACAGCCTTAAAATTCGGCAAATTCAACAACACTTGGACACCATCGGATGTACAATGCCATCTCCCGTCTTTCTGTACCATAAAATGAGAACTTACCAATTATAATCAAAGCACATAGAATTGCACTCAAATACTTGAAATGTAACCCTGAAGCCACCATTAACAACTACCATACATATGATACATTATTTACCGGCAACGATTATTAAGAACCACGTGTAATAATATTTTCAATCTACAAGGCTCAATTTCCCCAAGTCAGCTTACATTATGTTAAAAAAGTGCCCATTAACTGCGACAGTGCCACCTTGAGTTGAACGTGTGATAAGACAAAAGGTGGCATCTTTGAGTGGAAAATTATCAGAGAAAGGAGAAAAAAGAATCTGATTAAAATTTGAAGGGACAGAAAGAGGTGCATAAACAAAAGAAAAACCTCAGAAAAGTAGTGGAAGGTCGTGAATAAAGAGATGGAGGATTGGGGTAAGTGAATAGAAATAGAGAGGGCAATATTACAGTGTAAAGCATTGGAGATACATTACTGCTTTTCCCTCAGTTTATTTTTCCCTTTTGGAAAAAATGGCTCTCAAATGTGCAAGCTTATTTACTCACTGTGATACTACAAACTACATGCATGCATGGGACTTAACTATCTCATGATCTGAAAAAGGAAAATATGAATCCTTTGTATTATCATTGACATTTTAATGTTCTTACTAGATAAATTATTTGATATAACTTCTTTCGTAAATCTGACTAATGCTGAATAATTATTTCAATTTAAAAAAAAAATAACTTTATAATCTAACCATCTTGGGTATAACTAACACATTCTGATTTGCTTGCAGCTACCTCATTATCATAGGCGCTTAGCTATTATACCCTTTCTCCATTTTTAGTCAAGAGAAACATTCCTTCTCTTAATTGCTGTGCCCACCCAAATGCTTTAAAATTTACAAAGTCTAAAATATTACTCCACCCTTTCAGACAACTTTATAGTGTAAAATACCAGTTAATTTCACATTTTTAAAATATTAAATCTAATATTAGGCTTGAATATTGTATCATATTAATTAATATGTAAAAATATATTAATCTATTCATTTTATTTTACTCGATTATCAATATCATTTATTATCTTTCTTATTTGATTAAAATTGACAGATATTTTGACATATAGAATATAATAAAAACTTTTAATGCACCAAACCAGAATTTGTTAAAAAGCACGTTCCCACACCCCAATAATAATAATAATAATAATAATAATAATGACAAAAAGGAAAAGTATGACTTTTTTTTCTTCTTACCTTGCTATGACAAACAAAATTCTCACTTACATAACTTGTAGAAGGAGAGAAAAAAGTCACTAGAGAAATACAAAATTTACATACTGATGACTGATTAAAGTGAAGTGATGAGAAACAAACCTAAGAAACTTTAAAAGCGTCCACTTCAAAATGATGTAGACGTCTACAACAAGCCTAACATACTGTCATCAATATATCTTGACCACTAAAAAAAAGTTTAGGCCACCCAAATTTCAAATGCAGGATTATACATAAGCAACAAGGTATCACTCGCTTTAATGTGATATTCGATCTTCCTCTTGTATCAGCAGACAATAACATTTTGCTAGTTGCGATTTTTGCACTTTTCCATGGCTCTAGGTGCTGCAAGAATCAGAATATAGTTAAGTGCAACAATAATAGAAACGGACCATTCAAGTGCACAATAGCATCTCAGTGGACAGCTAGTGGAATGCAACAGAGACTTAAGCAGTCAACTATGATTCTGTTTCCCAATTTGGTTAGTCAGTATCGATGAGTTTTCTCAATCCAACAACTGCATAGTACAAATGAAGGAAAGTAGGGACTTTAAAAGAATAGTTAAATTATAACAAATGTTGGCCCTACCTAGCCCAATTGCTTCAGAACTCTTCATTATCCTCAACCTCTTGCAAGAGTCAGTGAACATCCTAAAGCAAGAATGGTAATACTCATCAATATGTCATTTCTTAATTCTGATATTCCAGGACAAAATAGCGTGCTTCTTGAAAGTGTGATTGTAACTGATTAATATCAGTTATTACAATAGACACAATTAACATAGCTAACTTTCAACTCAATTAAGCAAGAAAGTTGCACTTACTCCCATGGAACGTCACCAACTAGCATCCAGTCACCATCCTTGTCTTCGTAGGTGAGGACATATTCCGAACCATGAAGGAGATCAGTCAATCTACTTTCACTTAAATTATCTCGACCAGAAACTCCATGAGAGCCACATTGACCTGAACTTGTCATTAACAAAAGACATCATTAAATTCTGTATAAAAAATTAAGACATATATCAAGTTATATGATTCTATGCAAGGGAAACACCATGCAAAATTGGAACATACTTCAAACTATACATTAGGCATTTTTCTTTTTCCAAAATATAACTCAAGCAAATTTTAACATTTGGCTTCATCATATTTCCTTTTCAAATACAATTAACAATATAAAGGGTGCTTCTTTTGGTAAGAGACTTAATTGAACTATTCGTAGCACTGCTCATGGAGCCAACTAGCTTGACCCTGTCAAATTAAAATACTTATGGTCCTGATTTTCTTATCATAAACATCTAAATAGATTCCACTATGCCAGTTGTAACTAGGGTATAATTTTTCTGTGTTTCTCAAATCTAAATAAAATATTCTTTAAAGCATGATTATGAGAATGAATAAGTATCACCTACAAATATTTGTGGTTATGCGAGGGAGCAAGTGACAAGACACACAGAGACAACTAAACATGTAGAAAAGAACTCACCGAGTGTGAAACAACTAAACATCTTTTCGAGTGCTGAAGACAACTCCCTGTAGGAGCTAAAATTGTTCAGATCCATTTTCCGCAAGTATGGGGCACCATCCATGCTGACTTTTACATAAAGGCATCCAGGCTTGATTTCTGCTTCAGCTTCGTTCTTTTGAGGCTGAGTAGCCATTGAGTTCTTCCTGAAAGAACGGATTGGTGGCCATCCAACAACTTGTGCCCTAATTCACATAATAAGAATAAATCACACTATATTATATGCCTTGTGCAAGGAGGCCCCTCCAGTTGAGAAAAACTTCCAGTTGAGGGCCAGTGATCATAACATCAAAACAAAAGAATTTATTTAATAAAGATTGAAATCCAAGACTACAGCAGCAGGAGGAAAATATAATAGCATCAGAAAGCATGGAAAGAGATACTAGGATGGGTTCAATCCCAAATAATACACAAAAGAAAACCATAGACAGCCAAGAATCAGAAGAGAATTTAAAGAACAATAAAAAATAACAATTAAATGATGAT